>CM043019.1:4272462-4456986 GCA_023690525.1 Holotrichia oblita | reverse complement strand
AATAACCAGAGACCTGACTTGTGTTCAGTTAATTTTTTTTTCTAATTTTAATTGCACTAAAAACGACTTTTTACCGAGTCGTTAAAGACTTGTATAATAAAAATTTAAAAAAAAACAGTAATACTTTGTATATAATAGTTTCTATGTAATAGTTTGTTTTTAAATATATAACACTGCAAATAAACATTACAAGACTGTAAGATTTAAGTAAAATAGTTTATTCTTGAGTGTATTTTGCTTAGATTTTTGTAATTATTACTTAAAAAAAAAAAGAAAGATTTACAAGCGAAGAAGATTCATTTGTTTCTAGTCAAACAATTTTTTTTTGTTTTTTTTTAATAAATATATAAATAAATAAAATAAAATAAATAAGAGTAGTAAATTAATTATTTAGTATTAGGTACTTAAATATTTATAATGTAAAAAATCTGTTATATTCACATGTACGAGGAAACAATTCAATTTTGTGCGAAGCAATGTTCTAGCTTTATCGTTACTGTAAAAGTAATTATAAATCTTTCCTACTGTGTACTTATGTATGAAATAA
Source organism: Holotrichia oblita (assembly GCA_023690525.1). Classification (NCBI taxonomy): domain Eukaryota; kingdom Metazoa; phylum Arthropoda; class Insecta; order Coleoptera; family Scarabaeidae; genus Holotrichia; species Holotrichia oblita. The sequence continues at coordinate 4,456,439 of CM043019.1, read as the reverse complement.
AGAAATATTTTCTCTAAATTAGTTTTTTTTAATTTAAACGAAGATCGGAAGAGGTATTATCAAAGCGACAAGCTTTCGGAAAACTAATTATTCCTTTCCGCAGAATCACTGATCATAAATATTGATTATCGATAAGATTCCCCCTGTAAGTGGTTTTAAACAACATCGTAATACATATTATAGTGATCGGGAGACAAAACGTAATGCACTTGATAGGTTCGAGATCTTCATCGACACTCATGCATTACGCACGCAACTACACAATCTTTTAATGAGCACTTCAATGTTAATTATAAACGTTACTAACCTTAATTGATGATTTCTTTCAGCATATTTAACATTGTTCGCAGTGTCAAATCTTTCCGTTATCTCTTGTTGTGGATATCATCATTTTAAATAACCTATTTTTACATATTCTGTTATCTAACACATTATTATCCCATTTTCGTCCAATAAATAAACCATATCTATTAAATTTCCTTTATATACCATCATTTTAAACGAGTAATATGGAGAATTAGGATTGTTGATGCAAGTCAATGTCATAGTTTGTTTACCGTTGTTATGGTAACGAAATAATGCTGTTAATAGTGCTGTCATCGAGTGACAAATTTGAGAACTTAATTGTCTAAACTTGGCGGGATTTTGAATATACAAATGTGTTTAAAATAGTTTCATTCATATTAATATTGATATTATTAATAATTTAGCGATGAAAATAAGTCTAACATTTGAAATAATGCTTATGAGGGCCATGAGATTTTTGTTTATAAAAATTTTATTTCTCGAAAGGCATAAACTTTCGAAATCAAACTTTTTTAAAATTGGAAGAGAGTTGTTAACATCGTATTAACGAAGATTTAATAGGCACTGGTGCTAAATATTGTTGCAAATCACCCTCCTAACGAGTACAATGAAAATAGATCAAGACGACGTGGTTTCGACTTCCCAGGTAGTATTACCAAGCTGGAAATCCAAAAGTAGGTTTGAAATATAAAGGCAAACAATTGTTACCAGAAAAATACTTTTTATTAAAAAAACAAATCAAGCAAGGGGAAAAAAATGTGAATTTTTGACAGTTTTCGAAGGGCGTGCGATTTCGTTCAAATTTTGGATATATATGTAATTGATCATGCTAAATACGATAACAGTGTCAAATTTGGGCTAAAGGACTTCGTTTGGCTAAAAAATATAAAAATAGCACCTAGAACGAACGCTCTAATTCCGGATAGGAGCACTTTCACCCCGGTTTTTGTAGGTAAACACCGCTAAAACCCCGCCACTATTTCTTTTATCTGATAGCAAATTTTCTTTTCTCAGCTTTCAGATTATATCCAGGTTGTATTTAGAAATGTTTCTCCTTCTGATCGAAAATTTGAAAAACCAAAACGATGCAAGATTCGATGCCAACATTGAAGCGTTGCAGCGTTTTAGTTTTCTCATTTTTCGAGCTGAAGCAGCACTTTCGTAAATACAACCTGCATATATTCTGAAAGCTGACAAAATTTGCTTTCGAATACAGAAATAGTCGTGGGGTTTTTGGCGCCTTCCACCTACAAAAATCGCGGTCAAAGTGCTCCTATGCGGAATCGGAGTGGAAAAAAATTTGGTGCAATTTTTGAATTTTTGCCAAACGAATTTTTATCTTGAGCCCAAATCTGAAACTGTTATCGTATTTAGCATGGTCTATCCAATACGTATTTATTCAAAATTTTAGCCAAATCGAAGAAGTCGAGATTTTCTTCAAATTTCGCAAAGTATGGAAAAAAATGTTTGAATTTTTGACAATTTTCGAAGGGCGTTCGATTTCGCCCAAATTTTAGATATATATGTAATTTCTCATGCTGAATACGATAACAGTGTCAGATTTGAGCTAAAGTGCTTTGTTTGGTCAAAAAATGTAAAAATAGCACCTAGGGTGAATTGCCTCCAATTCTGCATAGGAGCATTTTGACCGCGATTTTTGGAGGTAAACCGCACGAAACCCCGCGACTATTTCTTCATCCGATAGAAAATTTTCTCAGCTTTCAGAATATATATAGGTTGTATTTACAAAAGTGGTTGCTTCGCCTCGTAAAATGAGAAAAACTGAAAGGCTGCATTTTTAACGCTCCAATTCCATACGCAAGCATGTCACCACCCCTTTCTAGGGGAGTTAGCTTCATTTCAGTATACACCCTGTATAAAGTTCGGCGACGATCCGCAGACTAAATCCGCAACAATAATAGGCGACGGATTAAAGAAATAAATGTATAAAGGCAGATAAAAACAATAAACGTCAAAAATGACATTGACAACCTGTGGCTGAATACAACTTATGACTTTGACAGTAATCGGGAATGATTAAGAAATAATTTAAGCCAATACAGCTTCCGAAATATTTTTCAAAATAGGGATTTTTGTGTTACCAACCTGGTGACCTCACAATTTTTATCTCATTCTACAGATATCTTCATTTTAAATCTTTCTTGCGCATGCTCAGTTAGAGACGGGTCCTGCTTGCTCTTTCTAGAGCTGAGCCGACCTCTTAAGCCGTTTCTTCTGCATTTTGATGCCGCTCCAACTAGCTGCGTGGTTTTTGATGTGTTAGCGGTGTGAGATTGCGACCAGGAAGTCTGAAGGATCGCTAGTACGAAATCTGGCGAACCGACGGCGACTACACAATCGAATTGAGTCTTGAGCGTCAGCTGGGAAGCGTACTCGAGGACCGATGGGATCCCGAGGTCGTGGCGCAAGTGTTGCAGATGAACCGTCAACGCCGATCATCCTGACAATTTTGTTCTGTTAAACCTCCATTCTTCTCACGTAGTTTTGACAACACAGTGCTCCGGAGGTGAGAACTAGGGTCTGGGCATTATACAGGCAGCGCCATCTACAGAATGCTATTTACTACCATTTGGCCAATCCTAGAAAACGCTTTCTGTTATATCGACAGAGACATATATTGTCATGTGTTCTTATTTCAAAATTCAAAATTTGTTGTTTGAATCTTGTTTAAAACCTATTTTATTTAATTATCTAATACATAACCTATATAGGTGCTTGAAATGAAATTCAAACTTTTCCGCCAACATCTTGGAATATTTTAATGGCATCGCAATAGCCTCAAGGTCACTCTTGAATCGTCATGAAAGGTTCGGTCAAACTTTTCCGCCAACATTCTTGGACATTCTCAAGACTAGATATGGCATATCGCAATAGCCTTCAAGGTCACATGCACTCAGAATCGTGACAGTTCTAAATTTAAGGTTCGGTCAAACTGTAATTAACTTAAATTTGTTTATTCTCGAAAAATGTGGAAGACTAGATCGAATCTTGCACCGTTTTGGATACAATTTTCAGTCACAAGGAGAAGGTCACATGCATCAGTATATATTTGACAGTTCTAAATTTAATTTGGTAAAACTGTAATTGGAGCGTCCACTGTATTTTTAAATTTTGGCCGAACGAAGCCCTTCAGCCCAAATCTGACACGGTTATCGTATTCAGCAGGTCTATTACGTATATCTTCAAAATTTTAGCCAAATCATAGCAGTTGAGATTTTTCAAATTTTCAAGGACGGAAAAGGATGCGAATTTTTGACAATTTCTCGAAGGGCGTTCGATTTCGTTCAAATTTTGGATATATCTGAGATTGATCATGCTGAAACGATAATAGTGACAGATTTGGGCTAAAGTGCTTTGTTTGGCCAAAAAATGTAAAAATAGCACCTAGGGAAATGCCTCCAAGTCGCATAGGAGCATTTTGACCGCGATTTTTGGTAAACCGCTTCGAAACCCCGCGACTATTTCTTCATCCGATAGAAAATTTCCTCAGCTTTCAGAATATATGAAAGTTGTATTTACAAAAGTGGCGGCTTCACCTCGAAAATTGGAGCGAAAAACTCCATCCTAGGCTGCATTTTTTTGAAGCTTCAATTCCATACGCAAGCATTTCACCACCCCTTTCTAGAGGGGTTGGCCGAACGGAAGCCCTTCAGCCCAAATCTGTATAAAGTTTGGCGACGATCCGCAACAATAATAGGCGACAGATTAAAGAAATAAATGTATAAAGGTCAGATTACGTATAAACGTCAAAATTTTTGCCAAATCATAGCACTTTGACAGCGATTAGGAATAATTAAGAAATAATTTAAGCCAATACAGCTTCCGAAATATTTTCGATAGGGCGTTCGATTTGTGTTACCAACCTTGACCTCATATTTATATCTCATTCTATTATGTTTTGAATATTATCTCAATTCTGACAGATTTGGGTTGTTCTCAAAAGAACTTACCACAACGACATATAAAAAATGTAAAAATAGCACCTATTGGGTGCAAATACACTTCCAATTGTGATGCATAGGAGCATTTTGACCGCGATCTTTCGTAGTTAAACCGAACGACCTGGAAGCGTCGAATTTACGTGGTCCGCTTCTAGAAAATCTATTTTCATTGCATTATATCGCAGGTTGTAATTACAACAATGGCGGCTTCACCTAAATGAGAAAAACTGAAAAGCTGCATTGTTTAGAGAGAAGCTTAGAATCAATTCCATACGCAACCACATTTCACCACCCCTTTTTAGATGCCTTTATCTAAATGGCTTCACGTTCGACGGTAATTTTTCGGATAATCCTGGTAAATCGACAGTTGGTGGATAAACGCGACCGTATTGTTTTGGTTGGCTTTTGATTGCCAACTGATCAACAAATACCTAGGTGTAGGCAGCTAATAACAACAAAAAACAAATATTAACGAAATAATAATAAAATAAACAACAACAAAATAATTTAGAAATATGGTGAAAGCTACTGCTGCCAATTTTTTGTGATTTAACAGTAGTGGAAACCTTAAACAAATTAAATTCCCACCGAAATTTTTACTGACCAGCGCCATCTATCGTTGGAGTATAAGTTTTGAACAATATCTCAAAATAGATGATCTAAGAGGAGTCTGAAAAGGCTTGTTTCAATTAAAATTTGGGTTAACGAATAGCGCCATCTGTGGCAACATTATTGGATTATTACCGTTAAAACAGGAATCTATTATAGATGCGCGGCAAATTCAAATCCACATCATTATTATTATTGCGCTGAAAAATAAACAATTTTCGAAACTTTGATTTGAATAACAATAAAGAAATTGCATAAATGACTTGATTCGCACATCTGTCATTTCTACATTTGACATAACCATAAACAATGTTATAATAGGAATCGCTCAAATTTGAATAGCTCCGCACGTCGAAAAACTTTGTCAGTTCATTAAACGTCAAAATGAAAGCGCTCATCTTTCTTGATAGCCTATTCTCGATAATACATTTGCTGAATTGTGACGAGAGGGTTGGCAAACAATCATCGGACGATTGGCCGAAGAGGAATTACGACCGTACGTCTGCAAATTGAAATCGGTAAATCGACAATTGGTGGATATTAGTGAACGCGATGGCTTTCGTAACAGTTCGCGAATTGTAATTGCCAACTGATCAACGAAATACCTCTGTTTGGATATCCAGCTAATAAGGTTGCCAAAATAACAAAGTTTACAAGAATCATAATATAATAAACAACAACGGCAATAATGTCCCTCCCGATATGGTACTTCTACTGATCTAAAAGTATCGCCGATCGATACCGACCGTGGCACGCTGAAACTTGCGTTTGCGTTTCCTCCTGGCAATTCGAAATTGAAAATACGAACGTACCATGACGTTGGAGCCATCTATGTCAGTTGGATGTAATAATTTTGCGATTTCAAATGTTCGCATGATCTGAAAACTAATACTGATGATGGTGGTAAGACTGACGAAACTGTGGATGAAACTGGGTAACGAATCAAACCATCTGTGGTTTACATTAGTATGGATTTAACATCTTAATTAGCCAATAATGGTTAAAATGATATCGGCAAATGATCAAATCCACATCATTATTATTATTATTGAAAAATAAACAATCTTTTACGTAACGTGTTATTGGAATATGTTTTTTATTAGCGATAATTTTATCATTTTTATCTTATTTTGTTAATTAAAACGATTTTGAGCACTCTGTATATTTTTTTAAACGATAATTATGTATAAATCGTTTTATCAATTTTTTAAAGCAAAAATGTAAATAAAAAATGGTGATCCGCCCGGGATCGAATGGGACCTTCTGCTGTAAAGTGACGTGATAACCGCTACACCACGGAACCGTATTAAATAGCGCTTCCAATACATGACCTAGTTCGAATAAAAACGTCAAATTAAATCTACATTTAAATAAATTACATATTAGTGTTAACTGTTAAATACATTTGAACGACAATTCTGAAACTAAATCTATCACTTTATTACGTAATACGTCCATAGATAATATAATAAACCAACCTATAACATTTTTTGCATTACAAAATGGTTCTCGATCTGTCATATGAATTGTCAATCATCGCTGTCACTTTGACAGATATAATCTAAATAGGGTATACGGCGATTATTTGCATCACATAACCTGAATCATTCCATTTTGAGTCTTAATTAAATGTTTTTCACAAAGTTTGCAAAACCAATGATGTTGAGACAGTTCAAATGAGGTTGAGTTCATCTTGAGCTCCTTTTCACGTTTACAACTTTTTTCGACATTTTGTCTTTTTTTCTTTTTTTGGTTAAGATTTTGTAGATTTGGCCATCTTCAGCTGTTTTTGTAGGGAACTGTTGAAATATATTTTCCCTTTTGTACCGACTCCTGAACTATACCTAGTTTTGTTCTTTGATTTGTTCTAACATTTGGTTGGATAAATAGGAGAAATCTTCTCAATGGATTTTCAAAGTTGACTCTCCGTCCATTTAGAGAAGATCTTCTGCTTCATCTGGACTTGGGATGTTATTTGGCCAAACAATATCCAAAGAACCCATTAGATCGACTCATTAGGGGTGTCTATTACTTCTTGTAATTTGTGAGGCTTAAGCCTCTAAAGTACCTTGGATGCGCCACTGCTTCTAGTTTATCATTCTTATTGTAGAACTGTTTATCTTTAGCAAATTGGGATGAATTAATGTTATTTTGACGTTAGCCTTTTTAAACGTGAAAAGAGAGCTCAAGATGAACTCAACCTCCTGTTGAGGTGTCTCAACAGGATTGGTTTTGCAAACTTTGTGAAAAACATTTAATTAAGACTCAAAATGGAATGATTCAGGTTATTGTGATGCAAATAATCGCCGTATACCCTATATTAATTAGATCTGTCAAAGTGACAGCGATGATTGACAATTCATATGACAGATCGAGAACCATTTTGCAATGCAAAAAATGATGTATAGGGGTTGGTTTATTATATTATCTATGGACGTATTACGTAATAAAGTGATAGGATTTAGTTTCAGAATTGTCGTAAAAATGTATTTAACGTTAACATAATATGTAATTTATTTAAAATGTAGATTTAATTCGACGTTTTTATTCGAACTAGGTCATGTATTGGAAGCGCTATTTAATACGGTTCCGTGGTGTAGCGGTTATCACGTCTGCTTTACACGCAGAAGGTCCCCGGTTCGATCCCGGGCGGAACCACTTTTTTTTTTTATTTACATTTTTGCTTTAAAAAATTGATAAAACGATTTATACATAATTATCAATTTAAAAAATCATATACAGAGTGCTCCAAAATCGTTTTAATTAACAAAATAAGATAAAAATGATAAAATTATCGCTAATAAAAGAACATCTACCAATATTACATCACCAATACGTCTAAAAGATCCACTTTTCTTTAACGACTCCCTCGGAATATCTTGATCATTCCCGATATCAATTTTAACCACCTTATTGGCTAATCCTATTAGATCATTAATCGATACTACAGTAAACGTCGTAGTTTGATTCGTAACAGTTTCATCCACAGTTTCGTCAGTCTTACCACCATCATCAGTATTAGTTTTCACGATCGCTGCGAACATCTTGAAATCGCAAAATATCCCATCCATATGCTGACATTCCGAACTCTCCAACGTCATGTTACGTTCGATCTTGACCAATTTCGGTACGTGCCAGGAGGAAACGCAAACGCAAGTTTCAGCGTGCCACGGCTCGGTATCGATCGGCGATACTTTTAGATCGTTGAAGTATTTCGGGAGGGACGCCATACCGACGAACGTGAAACGTTTATCCTCTTGATTCTTGTAAACTCCGTTCGTCGGTAGGCAACCTTTCTCTTGGATATCCAAACAGAGTTCGATCGTGTCCGCCGATTCTAATTCGCGAACTGTTACGAAAGCCATCGCGTTCACTAATACTCCAGGGTATAATTTACCGTTAGATTTCAATTTGCAGACGTACGGTCGTAATTCCTCTTCGGCCACATCGTCCGATGATTGTTTGCCAACCCTCTCGTCACAATTCAGCAAATGTATTATCGAAGAATAGGCTATCAGAAAGATGAGCACTTTCATTTTGACGTTTAGAACTGACAGGAGTTTTTCGACGTGCGGAGCTGTCAAATTTGAGCGATTCCTATTATAACCGTTTATGGTTATGTCAAATGTAGAAATGACAGATGTCATTCAAGTCGTTTATGCAATTTCTTTTATTGTTATTCGAATCAAACGTTTAAAATTGTTTGTTTTTCAATAATAATAATGATGTGGATTTGAATTTGCCGCGCATCTATAATAGATTCCTGTTTTAATGGTAATAATCCAATAATGTTGCCACAGATGGCGCTATTCGTTATCCCAAATTTTAATTGAAAAGAAGCCTTTCCAGACTCCTCTTCGATCATCTATTTTGAGATATTGTTCGAAAACTTTTTACTCCAACGATAGATGGCGCTGGTCAGTATTTTCGGTGGGAATTTAATTTGTTTAAGGTTTCCACTACTGTTAAAGTCACAAAAAGGAATTGGCAGCAGTAGTTTTCACCATATTTCTAACATTATTTTGTTGTTTATTTTATTATTATTTTGTTAATATTTGTTATTTTGTTGTTATTAGCTTGTACGCCTAGGTATTTGTTGATCAGTTGGCATTCCTACAAAGCCAACTAAAACAATGCGGTCGCCTTTATCCACCAACTGTCGATTTACCGTTTCATTATTGCTGTTAAAAATTAAAACAATAAACAAAAATTTAAACGGTTTTCTCCCAAACGATGTCGCAAAAAATTGTGAACAATCAACAAGTTTTTGTCTTCTTTATTCTAAGCCCTTCTCTCTAAACATTGCAGCCTTTAATAGGCGCTCATAGTATATTGTTGGAATTCACCCTGCGAATGAATGCAATGAAAATAGATTAAGCACTAGAAGCGGACCACGTAGTTTCGACCTTCCACGTCTCTTCAGCGCAACTACGAATGCAAGATCTAATTTCATCGCCCTTCACATCACAACTTTAAGTGTATTATGCCTCCAATAACAATGGACTATTTCCAATCCGATGCCCTCTTATATGTCGTTGTGGTAAGTTCACCTTTGAGAACAACCTCGTATGATCAGAACTGAGATAATTTTCAAAATATAATAGAATGAGATAAAATTGTGAGGTCACCAGGTTGGTAACACAAAAATCCCTATTTTGAAAAATATTTCGGAAGCTGTATTGGCTTAAATTATTTCTTAATTATTCTAATTGCTGTCAAAGTCATAAGTTGTCAATGTCATTTTTGACGTTTATTGTTTTTATCTGCCTTTATACATTTATTTCTTTAATCTGTCGTCTATTATTGTTGCGGATCGTCGCTAAACTTTATACAGGGTGTACACTGACCCAGGACAATCCGAATCTACCGTCGAAGTGAAGCCAACCCCTCTAGAAAGGGGTGGTGAAATGCTTGCGTATGGAATTGAAGCTTCAAAAAAATGCAGCTTTTCAGTTTTTCTCATTTTTCGAGGTGAAGCCGCCACTTTTGTAAATACAACCTATATATATTCTGAAAGCTGAGGAAATTTTCTATCGGATGAAGAAATAGTCGCGGGGTTTCGTGCGGTTTACCTCCAAAAATCGCGGTCAAAATGCTCCTATGCAGAATTGGAGGCATTCACCCTAGGTCCTATTTTTACATTTTTTGGCTAAACAAAGCCTTTTAGCCCAAATCTGACACTTTCTTCGTGTTTAGCATGATAAATTACAGATATATCCAAAATTTGAACGAAATCGATCGCCCTTCGAAAATTGTCAAAAATTCGCATTTTTTTCCATCCTTGCGATTTTGAAGAAAATCTCGACTTCTATGATTTGGCTAAAATTTTGAAGATATACGTAATAGACCATGCTGAATACGATAACCGTGTCAGATTTGGGCTGAAGGGCTTCGTTCGGCAAAAAAAACATAAAAATAGCGCCTAGGATGGACGCTCCAATTCCGCATAGGAGCACTTTCATCCCGATTTTTGTAGGTAGAAGGCGCCAAAAACCCCGCGACTATTTCTTTATCCGATAGCAAATTTTCTCAGCTCTCAGAATATATATAGGTTGTATTTAGAAATGTTTCTCCTTGTGACTGAAAATTTGAAAAATCCAAAACGGTGCAAGATTCGATGCCTCTCTTTTTCTTCCTCATTTTTCGAGCTGAGAAAATTTACAGTTAATTACAGTTTTACCAAATTAAATTTAGAACTGTCAAACTGATGCATGTGACCTTGAATATGTTGTATGTATATCTAGTCTTGAGAATAAACAAAAAGAACAAGTTTGACCGAACCTTTGATGACGATTGTGAGTGACCTTGAGGCTATTGCGATGCCATTTTGAAAATATGTCCAAGAATGTTGGCGGAAAAGTTTGAATTTCATTTCAAGCACCTATATAGGTTAGATATGTATATGTATCTATGTATTAGATAATTATATATAAAAATAGGTTTTAAACAAGACTCAAACAACAAATTTTGAATTTTGAAATAAGAACACATGACAATATATGTCTCTGTCGATATAACAGAAAGCGTTTTCTAGGATTGGCCAAATGGTAGTAAATAGCATTCTGTAGATGGCGCTGCCTGTATAATGCTCAGACCCTAGTTCTCACCTCCGGAGCACTGTGTTGTCAAAACTACGTGAGAAGAATGGAGGTTTAACAGAACAAAATTGTCAGGATGATCGGCGTTGACGGTTCATCTGCAACACTTGCGCCACGACCTCGGGATCCCATCGGTCCTCGAGTACGCTTCCCAGCTGACGCTCAACGCTCAATTCGATTGTGTAGTCGCCGTCGGTTCACCAGATTTCGGACTAGCGATCCTTCAGACTTCCTGGTCGCAATCTCACACCGCTAACACATCAAAAACCACGCAGCTAGTTGGAGCGGCATCAAAATGCAGAAGAAACGGCTTAAGAGGTCGGCTCAGCTCTAGAAAGAGCAAGCAGGACCCGTCTCTAACTGAGCATGCGCAAGAAAGATTTAAAATGAAGATATCTGTAGAATGAGATAAAAATTGTGAGGTCACCAGGTTGGTAACACAAAAATCCCTATTTTGAAAAATATTTCGGAAGCTGTATTGGCTTAAATTATTTCTTAATCATTCCCGATTACTGTCAAAGTCATAAGTTGTATTCAGCCACAGGTTGTCAATGTCATTTTTGACGTTTATTGTTTTTATCTGCCTTTATACATTTATTCCTCCTATGCAGAATTGGAGCTTTCGCCCTAGTTGCTATATATTTACGTTTTTTGGTCAAACAAAGCACTTTAGCCCAAATCTGACACTTTCGTCGTGTTTAGCATGATAAATTACAGATATATACAAAATTTGAACGAAATCGAACGCCCTGAAAATTGCCAAAAATTCTTTTTTCCCCTTGCGATTTTGAAGAAAATCTCGACTTCTTCGATTTGGCTAAAATTTTGAATATATACGAATAGACCATGCTGAATAAAAATGCAGATTTGGGCTCAGTTTTTGGTCATTTTTCGATTCCGCATAGGAAGACCGCGATTTTTGTAAATACAAAACCCCGCGACTATTTCTTTAAAGCTGATAGAAATTTTCTCAGATTTCAGAAATAGTCGCGATTGTTTTACGAAAGTGCCTACTTCACCTCGAAAAATGAGAAAAACTCAAACGCTGCAACTCTTCAAGGTTGGCATCGAATCTTGCATCGTCTTGGTTTTTTTCAAATTTCGGTGAAACATTTTTACAACCTTTTTTCTGAAAGCCAAACAAAGCGCCTTTTATCTTCGTGGTCAAAGTGCTCCTATCCGGAATTGGAGCGTTTGTCCTAGGTGCTATTTTTATATTTTTTGGCTAAACAAAGCCATTTAGCCCAAATCTGACACTTTTAGCGTATTTAGCATGATAAATTACAGATATATCCAAAATTTGAACGAAATCGCACGAAATATTGTCAAAAATTCACATTTTTTTCCATACTTTGCGATTTTGAAGAAAATCTCGACTTCTACGATTTGGCTAAAATTTGGAATATACACGTAATTGATCATGCTGAATACGATAACAGCGTCAGATTTGGGCTAAAAGGCCTCGTTTGGCCAAAAAAACATAAAAATAGACCACCTAGGACGATCACTCCGATTTCCGCATAGGAGCACTTTGACCGCGATTTTTGTAGGTGGAAGGCGCCAAAAACCCCACGACTATTTCTTCATTCGATAGCAAATTTTCTCAGCTTTTAGAATATGTATAGGTTATATTTATGAAAGTGCCTACTTCAGCTCGAAAAATGAGAAAAACTCAAACGCTGCAACGCTTCAAGGTTGGCATCGAATCTTGCATCATTTTGGTTTTTTCAAATTTTCGATCAAAAGGAGAAACATTTCTAAATACAACTTGTATATAATCTGAAAGCTGAGAAAATTTGTTACCGGATAAATAAATAGTCGTGAGGTTTTTAGCGCCTTTTATCTACAAAATCCGTGGTCAAAGTGCTCCTATCCGGAATTGGAGCGTTTGTCCTAGGTGCTATTTTTATATTTTTTGGCTAAACAAAGCCTTTTAGCCCAAATCTGACACTATTATCGTATTTAGCATGATAAATTACAGATATATCCAAAATTTGAACGAAATCGAACGCCCTTCGAAAATTGTCAAAAATTCACATTTTTTTCCATACTTTGCGATTTTGAAGAAAATCTCGACTTCTACGATTTGGCTAAAATTTTGAATATATACGTAATAGACCATGCTGAATACGATAACAGCGTCAGATTTGGGCTCAAGAGGCTCGTTTGGCCAAAAAACATAAAAATAGCACCTAGGACAAACGCTCCAATTCCGCATAGGAGCACTTTGACCGCGATTTTTGTAGGTGGAAGGCGCCAAAAACCCCGCGACTATTTATTTATTCGATAGCAAATTTTCTCAGCTTTTAGAATATATATAGGTTGTATTTACGAAAGTGCCTACTTCAGCTCGAAAAATGAGAAAAACTCAAACGCTGCAACTCTTCAAGGTTGGCATCGAATCTTGCATCGTCTTGGTTTTTTTCAAATTTCGGTCAAAAGGAGAAACATTTCTAAATACAACCTGTATATATTCTGAAAGCTGAGAAAATTTGCTATCGGATAAAATATAGTCGCGAGGTTTTTAGCGCCTTTCATCTACAAAAACCGTGGTCAAAGTGCTCCTATCCGGAATTGGAGCGTTTGTCCTAGGTGCTATTTTTATATTTTTTGGCTAAACAAAGCCTTTTAGCCCAAATCTGACACTTTCTTCGTGTTTAGCATGATAAATTACAGATATATCCAAAATTTGAACGAAATCGCACGCCCTTCGAAAATTGTCAAAAATTCAAATTTTTTTCCATACTTTGCGATTTTGAAGAAAATCTCGACTTCTACGATTTGGCTAAAATTTTGAATATATACGTAATAGACCATGCTGAATACGATAACAGCGTCAGATTTGGGCTCAAGAGGCTCGTTTGGCCAAAAAACATAAAAATAGCACCTAGGACAAACGCTCCAATTCCGCATAGGAGCACTTTGACCGCGATTTTTGTAGGTGGAAGGCACCAAAAACCCCACTACTATTTATGTATCCGATAGCAAATTTTCTCAGCTTTTAGAATATATATATGTTGTATTTACGAAAGGGGCTGCTTCACCTCGAAAAATGAGAAAAACTAAAATACTGCAACGCTTCAAGGTTGGCATCGAATCTTGCATCGTTTTGGTTTTTTCAAATTTTCGATCAGAAGGAGAAACATTTCTAAATACAACCTGGATATAATCTGAAAGCTGAGAAAATTTGCTATCAGATAAAAGAAATAGTGGCGGGGTTTTAGCGGTGTTTACCTACAAAAACCGGGGTGAAAGTGCTCCTATCCGGAATTAGAGCGTTCGTTCTAGGTGCTATTTTTATATTTTTTAGCCAAACGAAGTCCTTTAGCCCAAATTTGACACTGTTATCGTATTTAGCATGATCAATTACATATATATCCAAAATTTGAATGAAATCGAACGCCCTTCGAAAACTGTCAAAAATTGTCAAAATTTTTTTCCCCTTGCTTGATTTGTTTTTTAATAAAAAGTATTTTTTCTGGTAACAATTGTTTGCCTTTATATTTCAAACCTACTTTTGGATTTCCAGGTCGGCAATACTACCTGGGAAGTCGAAACCACGTCGTCTTGATCTATTTTCATTGTACTCGTTAGGAGGGTGATTTTCAACAATATTTAGCACCAGTGCCTATTAAATCTTCGTTAATACGATGTTAACAACTCTCTTCCAATTTTAAAAAAGTTTGATTTCGAAAGTTTATGCCTTTCGAGAAATAAAATTTTTATAAACAAAAATCTCATGGCCCTCATAAGCATTATTTCAAATGTTAGACTTATTTTCATCGCTAAATTATTAATAATATCAATATTAATATGAATGATGCTTTAATAATTACAAACTATTTTAAACACATTTGTATATTCAAAATCCCCGCCAAGTTTAGACAATTAAGTTCTCAAATTTGTCACTCGATGACAGCACTATTAACAGCATTATTTCGTTACCATAACAACGGTAAACAAAATATGACATTGACTTGCATCAACAATCCTAATTCTCCATATTACTCGTTTAAAATGATGGTATATAAAGGAAATTTAATAGATATGGTTTATTTATTGGACGAAAATGGGATAATAATGTGTTAGATAACAGAATATATAAAAATAGGTTATTTAAAATGATGATATCCGCAACATGAGATAACGGACAGATTTGACACTGCGAACAATGTTAAATATGCTGAAAGAAATCATCAATT
The DNA here is from genome assembly GCA_023690525.1 of Holotrichia oblita. Classification (NCBI taxonomy): domain Eukaryota; kingdom Metazoa; phylum Arthropoda; class Insecta; order Coleoptera; family Scarabaeidae; genus Holotrichia; species Holotrichia oblita. Next base: position 4,441,262 of record CM043019.1, on the reverse strand, counting down.
AAGGTTAGTAACGTTTATAATTAACATTTAAGTGCTCATTAAAAGATTGTGTAAAGTTGCGTAATGCATGAGTGTCGATGAAGATCTCCGAACCTATCAAGTGCATTATGTTTTGTGTCCCGATCACTATAATATGTATTACGATGTTGTTTAAAACCACTTACAGGGAGAATCTTATCGATAATCAATATTTATGATCAGTGATTCTGCGGAAAGGAATAATTAGTTTTCCGAAAGCTTGTCGTTTTGATAATACCTCTTCCGATCTTCGTTTAAATTTAAAAAAAACCAATTTAGAGAAAATATTTCTTTATTTCATACATAAGTACACAGTAGGAAAGATTTATAATTACTTTTACAGTAACGATAAAGCTAGAACATTGCTTCGTACAAAATTGAATTGTTTCCTCGTACATGTGAATATAACAGATTTTTTACATTATAAATATTTAAGTACCTAATACTAAATAATTAATTTACTACTCTTATTTATTTTATTTTATTTATTTATATATTTATAAAAAAAAAACAAAAAAAAAATTGTTTGACTAGAAACAAATGAATCTTCTTCGCTTGTAAATCTTTCTTTTTTTTTTTTTTAAGTAATAATTACAAAAATCTAAGCAAAATACACTCAAGAATAAACTATTTTACTTAAATCTTACAGTCTTGTAATGTTTATTTGCAGTGTTATATATTTAAAAACAAACTATTACATAGAAACTATTATATACAAAGTATTATACTGTTTTTTTTTTTTAATTTTTATTATACAAGTCTTTAACGACTCGGTAAGAAGTCGTTTTTAGTGCAATTAAAATTAGAAAAAAAAATTAACTGAACACAAGTCAGGTCTCTGGTTATTACTTATATCAAATTTAAAAAAAGAACAAAGAAAAAAGATACCCATCTTTCGTCTCTTTCCTTTAAAAATCGTGCAGTAGATACATCTTCGTTTTATTTTTTTCGTTCTCGATTTAAAGAGATTATAGTTTCTCATCATCAACTCATCAACACACCACCCACCCCTTTTCCTCGAAGAGATAAATCCGGAGTTTATTTAAAAACCCTTCGGTCGTGTTACAAAGCAGGGGAAAAATCCAATTCCACTAGAATTCTGTCAATTCTATATAGGACGTTCAGGATTTTACGGTGACCGTCGGTAAGGTGAGCGAATCGTTGCTCTTCGGTGACGTGTTGATTTTAATCGTGTCGATCATCTGTAACAATAGAGAATCGATTTATTTAGTAAGGATCGTCGTAATAGGATGTGAAAAGATAGACCTCACGTGAGCTCCCTCTTTAAAGGTAGTCGAGAAACATTAACCGCATATTTATTATCGATTTAGATTATCATTTGGTTAACCGAAGCGATTTATGATTAATTTTAGACGCGATAGTCGTTCTAGGAATATAATAATAAAAAAAATATATATTTGTGTAAATGCAGGAATAATTGCGCGTGTACGAGTTCGTTTTTAAATCGAATTGACGTCAATTGAAGCTCTGATAAGATTTGAGTTGCGGTTTATCGTTCGTCGCTACTATTTTAACATTATTTCCCCCTTTCGTGTAATTGCATCAGAAAATTAATTTTTAAACAATAAATACATAAACGACAATTTTTTTTTTTTAGGAATCTATGATTGTGGCAACAAAAATGAAGAAATCCTATCACTTATATGGACTGGCAACAGTAGCGGTGACAACAACAAGAAAGAGGAAGGATAACAACCTTGTGGTACACGTCTCTCTATAGAGAGAGGTGTACCTCAAGGCTCTGTATTGAGTCCTATACTGTTTATCACATTATACCCAATAAAGATTATTATAATTCGCAATTGATGATTGACGCCCAACGCGGGGCTAAAAATTACGGATAAATTATATTTAAACGCAATACTTACATCGATAAGGGTATCGAAACCGTACAGCAGGCCTTCTTCATGATTCCCAGGCACCCAAGGCTTCCGATGATTCACGAACGTGCCGTCTGGTAATTTATTAGTTTTAGCGAAATCGATCAGCCAAACTCCAACTTTCGTATCATCGTAGATGATGAACAGGCTACTACCAACAACCTCCCTCCTCTTGAAGAACTCCGATTGATCGATCTTCGTCCTGATCTCGTTCAATCTACTCAACAATCTTTGTTTAACGTCCTCGCGATTATTGAGGAACATGTCGAGGGTCCGTGCCACCTCCTCGTTCGATTTCACTTTTTTCAAGTCGGTGACGGGGGTGAACCCTTATATTTCATCGCCTCGATCCTGAATCCGTGACTGCACGATGACGATTGGTTCTCGCGGAATTGCATGTAACGGAGTTTGGTTACGGCTTTGGTTTTGTGTTCTTCGCTCGTTGGGGCCGTCGGATCGATCGCGATCATTTTCTGGTATAGATCTGGTCTTGCCGTGGATTTTTGTACTTCGGATTCGAGGAAAGTTCGCGTCCCCATCTTGACATCCATGACGTAAGGATCCTGTTGAAGAATGAGATCATTGTTAGAAAAAAAATGCAATTTTCGAATCAAAACAGGAACGAAATTTAATTAGGTTTTAATTAAATCGGAATGATAGATTTTAAATGTCAAGTTTGAGAGAGAGAGAGAAAAAACAACCAATTAAGGCGAGGTACGTCATTATTGCGAAATTATACAATAATAATATAAAAATAAAATAAATTACCTGAAACCCGTGTAGAAGATCCTGCAGTTCGATGAATTTTTCACCTTGATATTCGACTTCGCGGTAATATTTCGGCACGATATCTCTTATGCTGGGATCCTGGGAGACCTCCTCGTAAACTAATCTTTCCGTATCGTCGGGACAACCGGATCGTTTCTTCCAAACGGTACCCGGACCGGCAGGGGCTAAACTATCCGGGTGACCGCTTAATTGGAACCAGCTACTGTTTCGGCTCTTCAACAGGATATCGCTGGCCGGTGCGCTGAGATCCAAAGCGTTCTGTAACAATTGAGATACGATTTTGTAGAATTTTTAAAAAGTTTTAATTTTGAGATTAAATTGGATTATTAAGATCTAAATAGGGGAGTCCCAAAACAAATCAAAAGATTGTTTTCATTCGTATGAACTGTTCAAAAGCAGTACGATAGCGATTTTTCTCTGCTAGTTCTTTAAGAGATGTGTTCAAGCTATTCAATGAAGTTCAAAAAACTGTGTTTATTTGTTTAAGCTACCTTTAAGATCTGTTTTTGTATTTAAACTGATCAAAACTCTTCCTAGCACATTTTTGTCTCATTTAAAGCTCTTTAAGATGTTTAGAGTATCCAAACAAGCTGTTCCAAAGTGGTAATCATCATTACTAGGCGTTTAAAAGATGAAGAAGCAAGCAAAAGCAGTTCAAAAGCTCTAATTATTCATTAAAGCTATTCTTTTGTTTTTTTAGCTTTTTGTCGTATTTACCAGCTGTTCAAGAGCGATTTTCATCTGTTTAAACTGTTCAAAAGGTATTTTACCAGTTCCTAGTCCATTTTTGTATTGTTTAAAAGAGTTCAAAAACGAGTTTCTTTTGTTTAAGCTTTTCGAAATAATTTAAAAGTTGTTCAAAACAGTTCCAATGCGGTGATCATCTTCCCTAACTATTTAAAACATGTTCAAAGCATTTCATTCTTATCTATAAAAGCTAATTAATTTTTTTTCAGCTTGCAATCTGTTCAAAAATGAGTTTTATCTGTTCAGCCTGTTCAAAACTGTTAAAACAATTTTAAACAGTTCTTAGCCGATTTTTCTGTCATTTAAAACAGTTCAAAACTGAGTTTCTTTTGTTTAAACTGTTCAAAATACTTCAACAAGATGTTCAAAACAGTTCCAACGCGGTGATCATCTTCTCTAACTATGTAAAACGTGTTGAAAGCAGTTCAAAAGCTCTATTTATTCATGAAAGCTATTCTTTTGTTTTTTTAGCTTTTTGTCGTATTTACCAGCTGTTCAAGAGCGATTTTCATCTGTTTAAACTGTTCAAAAGGTGTTTTACCAGTTCCTAGTCCATTTTTGTATTGCTTAAAATAGTTCAAAAACGAGTTTCTTTTGTTTAAGCTGTTCAAAACAGTTCCAATGCGGTGATCATCTTCTCTAACTATTTAAAACATGTTCGAAGGATTTCAAAAGCTCTGCTTATCTATAAAAGCTAATTTTTTTTTCATACTTGCAATCTGTTCAAAACTGTTTTAAATGGTTTTTAGCCGACTTTTCAGTCGTTTAAAACAGTTCAAAAATGAGGTTCTTTTGTTTAAACTGTTCAAAATACTTCAACAAGATGTTCAAAACAGTTCCAACGCGGTGATCTTTTTTTTAATATTTAAAACATGTTCAAAGCAGTTTAAAAGTACTGTTTATTTATAAAAGCGGTTCAAAAATTTTTGTTCGTCATATTTACAAGCTGTTCAAAAACGGGTTTCATCTGTTTAACCTGTTCAATAGTTGTATTCGTTTAAACCGTGTTAAACGGGTCGTAGCCCATTTTTCTGTCGTTTAAAATAGTTCAAAAAAACGAGTTTCTTTTGTTTAAGCTGTTCAAAATAGTTCAAGATGTTCAAATCACAAGGCGATGATCTTTTTTTCTAACTATTTAAAACATGTTCAAATGAGTTAAAAAGCTCTGTTTTTATTTATAAAAGCGATTCAAACTGTTTTTTTTTTCATATTTGCAAGCTGTTCAAGAGCGATTTTCATCTGTTTAAGCTGTTCAAAAGCCGTTTTACGCGGTCAGATTATTTTAAACGGTTCTTAACGCATTTTTCTTTATTAAACAAGCTGTTAGAACATGTTTAAAACAGTTCGAAAGCAATTTTATCTTTTGAATCTGTTCAAAAATTTTTGAACTGTTCAAAAAGCTGTATTTGTCGTTTTCAAGTATTTCAAAGCGTGTTTAAGGTGTTCAGGGATGTTCAAAACATTTCCAATGCGGTGATCATTTTCTAACTATTTAAACTGTTCAAAACTGTTTAAAAATGCTATTTAAATGCAATTTTCAGGTTTAAACTGTTCAAAAGCTCTTTATCTGTTTAACTGTTCTAAACGGTTTCTAAACCCATCTTTTCGTATTAAAGAAGCGGTTCTATAATCTGTTCAAAAAGCTGTTTTTTTAAGCTGTTTAATTTTTCAGTTTTTGAACAGTTTAAAAACTATTTGATCTGTTCAAGTATTTCAAAGCTGTTAAAACCGAACCTATTTTCGTCTTAAGATGTTCAAAACAGTTCCAATGCGGTGATCATCATTTCTAACTATTTAAACATGTTCAAAACTGTTTAAAAATGCTATTTAAATGCAATTTTCATCTGTTTAAACTGTTCAAAAGCTCTTTTATCTGTTTATACTGTTCTAAACGGTTTCTAAACCCATCTTTTCGTATTAAAGAAGCGGTTCTATCTTTTGAAGCTGTTCAAAAAGCTGTATTTGTCGTTTTAAGCTGTTTAATTTTTTAGTTTTTGAACTGTTCAAAATGTTCTAGGAGTATTTAATCTGTTCAAGCGTTTCAAAAAAGTATACGTTTAAAGTTGCTTAGAAGTGTTCAAAAGCTGTGTTTATCTATTTAAGCTGTTCAAAATATTTTCGTCTTAAAAAAACGTTTTAATGCTTTTCATCATCTTTTCTAACTTAGGTTAACTCGTTCAAAACTTCTTTTCATCTATACAGAATAATTTTCACAGATCGGATTTAAACAATTTATTTGTTATTTTGATAGCTGTGAGAAAGGTGTAGTTTTAACCGATTTCAAAGACGTAGATCTAAAACGTCGGGATAAACACAGACAAACACAATCTTAAAATTCGAAGGTCGTCTGTGTGACTTTAAACGCGTAAATATTTCCGATATGAAACGTTTTAAATTTACAGATTTTTCGAATTTAACGATTCCATTTTATTACGGATTGTTGTAATTTTATTGGCCTATAGATTAACTCACTTCCTTTTTTTTTTTTAAAAAAAAAACGTACGTCTAGTTTTTACCACAATGACGCGACCTCTACATAATATATTATGGTCGTTTCCGTACATCTATGCATATGTTATGAAGGCAGGTACTATTGTGGAAAATCAGGGTGAACTATCCTTGAGATTACAATTCTGTATATATATATGTATGGTATTATAGTTATGTACTTACATTATATAGAAGTAATAATAGATGAGGGACTTACCAGCGCTAAAAATTTTAGTAGAGACATATCTTCGTCCTTTTTATTCTTATCGGCCGCTTCGAATTGTTTATTCGAGCAATTCTGCCCTTTCGATCCATTATTGTTCTTTCTCCAGCGTTTAAAAGCGCTCTTCGATGTTTCCGAGGGCACTGACGATTTAGTGTGACGGTTCTTCCAAAATTCGGAGACGTCGATGTCTTTCTCGTTAGACTGTAACAAAAATTGATTTCATATAATTACATTTTTTTTTAAATTTAATTTAAAAGTTGCAGTATTACCAACCATTTATTTAAAATTAAATTTAAATCGCGATCTAACCTTATTGCGGGTACAATAAAAATAAACGACCTTGTTCCGAATTTACACAAAACGAAAAAAGTATGTCGACGTTCATGCTGTTCATTCAATTCGAGAAACACCTGCTCTTACAGCAGAGCGTTTGAAGAATTCGCGTCTCCTATTAAACGTTTGTGTATCAATGAATGTCACGTTTTTTTTTTTTTTCGTCAATTCTTATCTAAAAAAACGATATCTTAGTGATAAGATATTTATTTTAAACATGCTATCGTGATGCTGGTAAATATAATTTTTCGTTGTAATTATTATTTGGTAACGGAAATCTACCGAGGAATTAACGTCTACTTAGAACTTAATTGAATCCTAGACCAACTGTTAATGATATTAGTATTGTTTACAGCGATTTGTGATAATAATTGCTATGTATATAGATGATATTATCCATATATTTTTAAGTGTAATGATCATCAGATCAACGGTTAATCAATTCTTCATTTAAAACGCTTCGTTGGCTCTTTCGTTGACTTTCAATATTTTCATATAAAAATGAAGATCCGAAGAAACGACTAATTTAGATTAAAACTTTACATAAATAAAATTTTAATTCTTCGCTAAGCGAAAATGCTTCGTTGGCTTTTTCGTTGATATTAATATTAGGGTAGAAACGAGTCAATTAAATGATTAAAAACGACAAAATGGTATCCGAACAACGAAACCGACTAAAAAAATGCTAATTTCTCATTTAAAACGCTTCGTTGGCGCTTTCGTTGACTTCAATTTTCATATAAAAATGAACAACCGAAGAAACGTTTAATTTAAATTTAGAGATTTAGATTTTTAAATAAATGTAATTTTAATTCTTCGCTAAGCGAAAATGCTTCGTTGGCTTTTTCGTTGATATTAAAATTAGGGTAGAAACGAGTCAATTAAATGATTAAAAACGACAAAATGGTATCCGAACAACGAAACCGACTAAAAAAATGCTAATTTCTCATTTAAAACGCTTCGTTGGCGCTTTCGTTGACTTTCAATATTTTCATATAAAAATGAAGGTCCGAAGAAACGTCTAATTTAGATTTAGAGATTTCGATTTTTAAATAAATGTAATTTTAATTCTTCGCTAAGCGAAAATGCTTCGTTGGCTTTTTCGTTGATATTAATATTAGGGTAGAAACGAGTCAATTAAATGATTAAAAACGACAAAATGGTATCCGAACAACGAAACCGACTAAAAAAATGCTAATTTCTCATTTAAAACGCTTCGTTGGCGCTTTCGTTGACTTTCAATATTTTCATATAAAAATGAACAACCGAAGAAACGTCTAATTTAGATTTAGAGATTTAGATTTTTAAATAAATGTAATTTTAATTCTTCGCTAAGCGAAAATGCTTCGTTGGCTTTTTCGTTGATATTAATATTAGGGTAGAAACCAGTCAATTAAATGATTAAAAACGACAAAATGGTATCCGAACAACGAAACCGACTAAAAAAATGCTAATTTCTCATTTAAAACGCTTCGTTGGCGCTTTCGTTGACTTCAATTTTCATATAAAAATGAACAACGGAAGAAACGTTTAATTTAGATTTAGAGATTTAGATTTTTAAATAAATGTAATTTTAATTCTTCGCTAAGCGAAAATGCTTCGTTGGCTTTTTCGTTGATATTAATATTAGGGTAGAAACGAGTCAATTAAATGATTAAAAACGACAAAATGGTATCCGAACAACGAAACCGACTAAAAAAATGCTAATTTCTCATTTAAAACGCTTCGTTGGCGCTTTCGTTGACTTCAATTTTCATATAAAAATGAACAACCGAAGAAACGTTTAATTTAGATTTAGAGATTTAGATTTTTAAATAAATGTAATTTTAATTCTTCGCTAAGCGAAAATGCTTCGTTGGCTTTTTCGTTGATAATCATATTACGATAGGAACGAGTCAACGAATTGACTGTTTTAATCATCCTTTAATAATAAGTTGAATTTGCAATAAATAAACGCTTTTAGTAACGATCGAATAAAGCCAACGAATCTGAAGGCAAAAATCAACGAAATTTGCTCGTCTTTAATCAACGATATTTACTAAATGAGCGGAAATGCTTCGTAACGATATAAATATTCATTTTTCCCAGCTAAAATGATTAAAAACGACAAAATGGCTTGGAAAAAATTGTAACCGACTAATAAAATACCAATTTCTCATTTAAAACGCTTCGTTGGCTCTTTCGTTGAACTCAATTTTCATATAAAAATGAAGAACCGAAGAAACGACTAATTCAGATTAAAGTTTTAAATAAATGAAATTTTAAATCTTCGTTAAGCGAAAATGATTCGTTGACTTTTTCGTTGGTAATGATATTACGACAGAAACGAGTCAACGAATTGATAGGTTCAGATTACAGCTTAAATTTTAATAAAAAGTAAATTTGTAATAAATAAACGATTTTAGTAACGATCGAATAAAGCCAACGAATCTAGGCAGAAATCAACGAAATTTGCTCGTCTAATCAACGATATTTACTAAATGAGCGGACCTAACGATATAAATACGGCTAAATAAATAAAACATTTTTTCCCGAACTAAAATGCTTCGTTGGCTTGGAAAAAATTGTATCCGACTAATAAAATACCAATTTTTCATTTAAAACGCTTCGTTGGCTCTTTCGTTGACCTCAATTTTCATATAAAAATGAAGAACCGAAGAAAAGACTAATTCAGATTAAAGTTTTAAATAAATGAAATTTTAAATCTTTGTTAAGCGAAAATGATTCGTTGACTTTTTCGTTGGTATTGATATTACGATAGAAACGAGTCAACGAATTCATAGGTTCAGATTACAGCTTAAATTTTAATATCAAAAGTAGAATTTGCAATAAATAAACGATTTTAGTAACGATCGAATAAAGCCAACGAATCTAGGCAGAAATCAACGAAATTTGTTCGTCTAATCAACGATATTTTTTACTAAATGAGCGGACATTAACGATATAAATGCGACTAAATAAATAAAACATTTTTCCCGAGCTAAAATGCTTCGTTGGCTTTCTCGTTGATATTCATATTATGATAGAAACGAATCAATTACATGATTAGAAACGAAAAAAATGGTATCCGACTAATAAAATACCAATTTCTTATTTAAAACGTTTCGTTGGCTCTTTCGTTGACTTCAATTTTCATATAAAAATGAAGAACCGAAGAAAAGACTAATTCAGATTAAAGTTTTAAATAAATGAAATTTTAAATCTTCGCTAAGCGAAAATGATTCGTTGACTTTTTCGTTGGTATTGATATTACGACAGAAACGAGTCAACGAATTGATAGGTTCAGATTACAGCTTAAATTTTAATATCAAAAGTAGAATTTGCAATAAATAAACGATTTTAGTAACGATCGAATAAAGCCAACGAATCTAGGCAGAAATCAACGAAATTTGTTCGTCTAATCAACGACATTTTTTACTAAATGAGCGGTCATCAACGATATAAATGCGGCTAAATAAACAAAACATTTTTCGCGAGCTAAAATTCTTCGTTGGCTTTTTCGTTGATATTCATATTAGACTAGAAACGAGTCAATTAAATGATTGGAAACGAAAAAATGGTATCCGAACAACGAAACCGACTAAAAAAATGCCAATTTCTCATTTAAAACGTTTCGTTGGCTCTTTCGTTGACTTCAATTTTCATATAAAAATGAAGAAGCGAAGAAGCAAATAATTTAGATTAAAATTATAAATAAATAAAATTTGAATTCTTCTCTAAGCGAAAATATTTCGTTGGCGTTTTCGTTGATAATCATATTATGATAGAAACGAGTCAACGAATTGATTGATCCTAGCAACGATGGAATAAACCCAACGAATCTAGACAGAAATCAACGAAATGTTTTCGTCAAAATTGTGTCTAAACAACGATATGTACTAAATATAAGATATAAATGCGGCTAAATAAATAAAACGTCATTTTTTCCGAGCTAAATGCTTCGTTGGCTTTTTCGTTAATATTCATATTACGATAGAAACGAGTCGATTAAATGATTAGAAACGAAAAAATGGTATCCGAACAACGAAACCGACTAATAAAATGCTAATTTCAATTTAAAACGCTTCGTTGGCTCTCTCGTTGACTTCAATTTTCATATAAAAATTAACTGAAATGAAATTTTAATTCGTTGCTTACCTAAAATGCTTCGTTGGCTTTTACGTTGATATTAATTTTACGATAGAAACGAGTCAACGAAATGATTAATTTAGATTAAAACTGAAATTTTTTTCCAATCAAAAATTAATTTTTACTTGATAATCTAACAACGATTAAATAAAGCCAACGAAACTATGCAGAAATCAACGAAAATTATTCGTTGAAATTTTGTCTAATTAACGATATATTTAATAATTGAGCAGACATAATGATATTAAAAAAAACCATTAAAATAAATAATGTTATTGTTTTACCGATCTAAAATGCTTCGTTGGCTTTTTCGTTGATATTAATTTTACGATAGAAACGAGTCAACGAAATGATTAGTTTAGATTTAAAAGTGAAATTTTTTTTGCAATCAAAAATTGATTTAAACCGCATAATCTAACAACAATTTAATAAAGCCAACGAAACTAAAAAAAAAATCAACGAAAATTTTATGTTAAGTTGGCTTTTTCGTTGACTTTTTTTTTACAGAAACAAGTCAACGAAACCTTTTTTACCTTTTTTGGATAAAAAGACACCAACGGAATGCTTACTTTTAATGTTGCAATTAAATCACTAATTCAGCAACGACCAAATAAAGCCAACGAAAATAAACGCAAATTTTACCTCGACGTTTCGTTTAATTAACGTATTATTAAGTTATATTAGCGGATATAATGATGCGACTAAATAAATAAAATATCAACTTTTTTATTAAAGTAAAAACGTTTCGTTGGCTTTTTCGTTGAAGTTGAAATTTGGTTAATAAATAACGCCAACGAAACCAGGCAGAAATCAAGGAAAATGCGTTGAAATTGCGTTTACTCAACGATTTATCGATATTAATTTTAGAATACAAGAGAGCCAACGAAAAAACGATAATTACATAAAGCCAACGAAACGATACAAATTTTGTTTTGTTAATTATATTAACTTAATTAATAGAGCAGAAACAACTACTTATAAGCAATTAAAATGTTATTTTTTTTTCTTAACGGAAACGATTCGTTGGCTTTTTCGTTGATATTAATTTTAATGTATAAATTGGCCAACGAAATTATTTAAATTTAAATTCAAATCGAAGCCAACACAAAATGACAAAATTCGAATCAAATCGAACTTCAAACGCTTCGTTGGCGTCTCGTTGATTGTATAATTCAAAATAGGACAACAAAATCTGCATAAAATCCCGATCCGATATAATAATTAATCGGGTTTTTAAAATAACAACAAATACATACATCAATATTAATTTAAAATTTATATTATTCAAGAATGATGTCGCCATTCTAAATTCTGACGTAAGTGAAATGTAGTTCTCTTTTTTTTTTTTTTTTTTTTTTTTTGTGAGCAGACGTTATTAGGATGTAACATTTGGTCTTCGTGTACACTTTCTCTCGATAATGATTGGGGATTATTTAAGAGAAACAAGAACAGAACAAATAAAATGCATCGGGGGTGCCGCAAGGTAGATAGTTTAGACCGATACTATTATTACGTTAATAAAACGATCTAATTCGTACGTAAAAAAAACTTACCGAAAGTGTTGCACATCTAACGCAGATCAAATCGGAAATAAATCCTGAATAGGTATCCTTCCCTTTGTTAGCGACGAAATTAACGACAGCCGGGACCATTGTTAAATGATTAACGCACATGTTCGACAATAAATTAACGGAATCTTAACGAAACTTCGCGTTGACGATTTATGTATATAGAGAATCAGGTTAAGTGGAAATATAAAAACACTTCTTTCACCGATCTATCACGTTCAACGGTTCTAGTTGTACTGTTGCGGTTTCAATTGCTGCGATCGTTGATATTGGACTTCAACGTTTACGTCAAAGCGTGGATTTGCCTCCGCGGCGTCGACGGCTGTGCTGGAGAGGGGTGGGGGAGGGGGAGTTCTGTAGAAGCGCCGACGAACACAGTGAGAATTTACGGTATCGTGAGCTCATAATCACTGTTAAAAGGAAGTCGTGCATGCGTCCTCTTCTCTTATTGTAGATCTATGTAATTGTTGTTTTGATGATAATGTTTAGTCGAAACGTTTTGTACGCATTTTGTTCGTGTTACACGTATGAGGATATTCGTTTCGGATGAGACTACCGTTCATTAGACGTTAATGGTTTGCACGAGCTTAGAAATTTAATGCTGAACAATTCGAATCTCGATGCTTTTGTTAGGAATTCCAAACATAAGATTGTGCACCTACCAGTGCAGTGAATTTATGAATCTTATGGTTAAATTAACTCCTCTATTTTCGATTGAAAATACAGGGTGTTCAGATTTTGCCATCAAACATTTTATCCAGGAAAGATCCTCAGATCTTCAATCTAGAAGCTTACAAAGCTGCTTAAACGCAGCAATTAAAAAATCTAATGAGACTGGACGATTTCATGGCCCAAACGGTCTTGTATACGATGCCTATTCTAAGGTTGAGGTCCAGACAAACCATTTCCAGTCAATACACGACGTTTCTATAGATAGTGACTCCGATGATGGTGGATCATCATCAGGTTGATAGCCTCCCCCACCTCCTCAAGAGGGAAGCGTCATTTCATGTCATATCAACACACCCATTCAACTTGACCATCTCAGATTTTGATGAAATTTGGCACTGAAATATGTAAAATTCATGTAGAGCAAGAAAAATTTACTAAAATTGTAATAGCTCTTCTCCTAATTGAGCTAGAGACTTGGGAGTGGTGTCATTTTCTTTTATTTTTAATTGCCTTTCATTTGATATGCAACACCTAGGGTGTCTTGAGAAAAAAATATTTTCCAAAATTGATACTAAAATTTTGAATTTGAATTCCAAAAAACGTCCCAAAAGTAGTTTACTATAAGACTAAGCAGATTCTGAGTTGGCAACCCTGGCAGTGTTTAAAATAGTGATCTCTTTTTGATTTCTATTACTTTTTTTTTGATTTTTGGATTTCAAACATACCAAAAATTTATATTTATAAATTTTCTCTTTAAGTTCATGTTGGTTTTAAATTCTCCATTCACCATCCCAATTTGAAACTTTGCAAACTGCTTAATCTTATTGTAAACTACTTTTGAGACTTTTTTTGGAATTCAAATTCAAAATTTTAGTATCAATTTTGGAAAATATTTTTACTCAAGACCCTCTAGGTGTTGCATATCAAATGAAAGGCCATTAAAAATAGAATAAAATGACACCACTCTCAAGTCTCTAGCTCAATTAGGAGAAGAGCTATTACAATTTTAGTAAATGCCAGCAGAGCGATTTTTGTAAACTTTAAATGGCCACAATTCAAAAACGGGTTGACATAAGAAATTAAAACTTGACATTTTTCTTGGTCTACATGAACTTTACCTCTATGCCAAATTTCGTCAAAATCTGAGACGGTCAAATAAAATTTTGCAGTTTTCGAATATGACACTGTTTTTACAAAAAAAAAAAAAAAATCCCATTAAAAGTGTTCTGACTCCTCTATCTGGTTAATATTGTTAAGCAATGGCGCCAATCTTCGTAATAGTAGTAAGTAATGGGGACAAAATAATACCAGTAACATTAGCAAGCAGTTCGAACAGTTTCCTATAATTGTTGTTGGGTCCTTGGGTTTTCCTCTAGAAACTGCTTCCTTAACATCCGTCCACAAATTCTCAATAGGATTGAGGTCTGGAGATTGCATCGGGGATTTATTGTGAAGTAACCAATCTTTCGAAAGTTTGTAATCAAAATGGAGGATTCCACAACTGGCCTCTATAGGTGTGACGCACGGCTCGTTCCTCGGCCCAACACTATTTTTTAATATTCACTCGCGATCTACCTAGAATCCAAGGAGTACAGTTAACGACGACAACGCTATCTTTACGTCCTCCAGAAGTGGAGCCAACGCCTTCAGCACGATCTGGACGAAATTACGCGCTGGTCCACTAAAATGGCGACTCAAACTCAACGAATCGGAATGTCAAGCGATTCGCTTCACTAAACACCGTCGTCCAGCATATGACAACAGCTCGGAATGATCTTAAGTCGTACCCGACTATTTCATCACCAGCATGTCACCAAAGCCATTAACAGCTTCTCCTGCGAGCATTCTGGTTGCAAATCTATTTTGAAACGTCATCTTACAAGTAAACGGTTTTCGCCTCTAGCGTAGTTTACACGTCGAGTTCCCCTGAGTTTCCGGCATTCTCTATCCACTTTTTGCTCCTGAAGAAGTCACATATATTAGTGGCGAAACGTCGACTTTAGTAGACTCTTCAAGCAGCAATATTTTACTACTATAATGCCATAAAAATCCGGAAGCTCTTGCGACAGAACGTGGAAGCCTTCAATATCAAGAAAAATCAATGAGTAAACGTTTTAAAAACGGTTTCGTTCTAATTCAAGCACATGAATTTGACGTTAACCACACGCCGTAAAAATAAACGTTTGAAAGTTCAATCCTGACACACAGACACGTGTTTCGAACTTATTAGTTCTCATCAGTGCGTGATACAAGAATATGAACCAACAAACGTATTCCCCGTACCCGTTATATCCTAAAATTACTCGAAAGAAAATCAGAAGATAAACTCCGTGACCTCTATCGGGCGATAACTGGACACCAACAAGGGCAGATCTCTAGACGTTCTCGGAACGATTACAGAGATCACGTGTGTTAATGCTAACGTCATCCGTCGGATTACCCGATAAACAATAAACAAAACACATATGTGTAAAGACGTGCAAGTCAAATATTTCACTAGAAAATTTCTGTAAAAAAACGATCAAATTTGAGTTAGTTGGCCATGATGTAGGATGTTATGTCAAACATCTTGTATTTCTGGCAACGTCGGGAAATGGAAATAGATGCTCATTGTATGTACATATATGGTTGGAACCGTCTTGCAAAGCGAGTGCAATGAAAAAAAAAAGTTCAAGCATTAGAAAGGGCCCACGTGGTTTCGATCTTTTCGGTCTCGTCAGCGTTTCTCCAAATCGTAAGACTTCGATTTTTTTTTATTCTTAATCACTCTCAATTCCTGCCAAGCTCATAAGTTGTATCCAGCCAGAAGGTTGTCAATGTCATTTTGACGTTTATTGTTTTTATCTGCCTTTACGTTTATTTTCTTTAATCTGTCGCCTATTATTGTTGCACAAACAGTACAAACCGTGCTAACTAAACAGACAATGAACCAAAACCATATTGTAGGAATCGCCCTGCAAACTAGTGCAATGAAAATCAAGATCAAGCATTAGAAATGGACGACGTGGTTCCGATCTTTTCGGTCTCATCAGCGTCCCTCCTCCAAATTGTAAAACTTCGGTTTTTTCTTTAATTCTGGATTTCTGAATTCTATTCTGGATGGTGAAGATCTCATACCACCTTCTAGATCAAGTTGACGTTGATGAATGATAAATAGGACATCCTGTATTGCATCAGGGAACGATTACTGAGGATGGTGGCTGTAGAAACGGGTTTAAAACAATTGCAGGATATCAAATTGTAAAACTTCGGTTTTTTTTTAAATTCTGGATTTCTGAATTCTATTCTGGATGGTGCAGATCTCATACCACCTTCTAGATCAAGTTGACGTTGATGAATGATAAATAGGACATCCTGTATTGCATCAGGGAACGATTACTGAGGATGGTGGCTGTAGAAACGGTTTTAAAACAATTGCAGGATATCAAATTGTAAAACTTCGGTTTTTGTTTTAATTCTGGATTTCTGAATTCTATTCTGGATGGTGAAGATCTCATACCACCTTCTAGATCAAGTTGACGTTGATGAATGATAAATAGGACATCCTGTATTGCATCAGAGAACGATTACTGAGGATGGTGGCTGTAGAAACGGGTTTAAAACAATTGCAGGATATCAAATTGTAAAACTTCGGTTTTTTTTTAAATTCTGGATTTCTGAATTCTATTCTGGATGGTGCAGATCTCATACCACCTTCTAGATCAAGTTGACGTTGATGAATGATAAATAGGACATCCTGTATTGCATCAGAGAACGATTACTGAGGATGGTGGCTGTAGAAACGGTTTTAAAACAATTGCAGGATATCAAATTGTAAAACTTCGGTTTTTTTTTTAATTCTGGATTTCTGAATTCTATTCTGGATGGTGAAGATCTCATACCACCTTCTAAATCAAGTTGACGTTGATGAATGATAAATAGGACATCCTGTATTGCATCAGAGAACGATTACTGAGGATGGTGGCTGTAGAAACGGTTTTAAAACAATTGCAGGATATCAAATTGTAAAACTTCGTTTTTTGTTTTAATTCTGGATTTCTGAATTCTATTCTGGATGGTGAAGATCTCATACCACCTTCTAGATCAAGTTGACGTTGATGAATGATAAATAGGACATCCTGTATTGCATCAGAGAACGATTACTGAGGATGGTGGCTGTAGAAACAGTTTTAAAACAATTGCAGGATATCAAATTGTAAAACTTCGGTTTTTTTTTTAAATTCTGGATTTCTGAATTCTATTCTGGATGGTGAAGATCTCATACCACCTTCTAGATCCAAGTTGACGTTGATGAATGATAAATAGGACATCCTGTATTGCATCAGAGAACGATTACTGAGGATGGTGGCTGTAGAAACGGTTTTAAAACAATTGCAGGATATCAAATTATAAAACTTCGTTTTTTTTTTTAATTCTGGATTTCTGAAAGTATCGCATTGATGAAGATCTCATACCACCTTCTAGATCAAGTTGACGTTGATGAATGATAAATAGGACATCCTGTATTGCATCAGAGAACGATTACTGAGGATGGTGGCTGTAGAAACGGTTTTAAAACAATTGCAGGATATCAAATTGTAAAACTTCGGTTTTTTTTTAAATTCTGGATTTCTAAAAGTATTGCATTGATGAAGATCTCATACCACCTTCTAGATCAAGTTGACGTTGATGAATGATAAATAGGACATCCTGTATTGCATCAGAGAACGATTACTGAGGATGGTGGCTGTAGAAACGGTTTTAAAACAATTGCAGGATATCAAATTGTAAAACTTCGGTTTTTTTTTAAATCCTGGATTTCTGAATTCTATTCTGGATGGTGCAGATCTCATACCACCTTCTAGATCAAGTTGACGTTGATGAATGATAAATAGGACATCCTGTATTGCATCAGAGAACGATTATTGAGGATGGTGGCTGTAGAAACAGTTTTAAAACAATTGCAGGATATCAAATTGTAAAACTTCGTTTTTTGTTTTAATTCTGGATTTCTGAATTCTATTCTGGATGGTGAAGATCTCATACCACCTTCTAAATCAAGTTGACGTTGATGAATGATAAATAGGACATCCTGTATTGCATCAGAGAACGATTACTGAGGATGGTGGCTGTAGAAACGGTTTTAAAACAATTGCAGGATATCAAATTGTAAAACTTCGGTTTTTTTTTTAATTCTGGATTTCTGAATTCTATTCTGGATGGTGAAGATCTCATACCACCTTCTAGATCAAGTTGACGTTGATGAATGATAAATAGGACAGCCAGTATTGCATCAGAGAACGATTACTGAGGATGGTGGCTGTAGAAACGGTTTTAAAACAATTGCAGGATATCAAATTGTAAAACTTCGGTTTTTTTTTAAATCCTGGATTTCTGAATTCTATTCTGGATGGTGCAGATCTCATACCACCTTCTAGATCAAGTTGACGTTGATGAATGATAAATAGGACATCCTGTATTGCATCAGAGAACGATTATTGAGGATGGTGGCTGTAGAAACAGTTTTAAAACAATTGCAGGATATCAAATTGTAAAACTTCGTTTTTTGTTTTAATTCTGGATTTCTGAATTCTATTCTGGATGGTGAAGATCTCATACCACCTTCTAAATCAAGTTGACGTTGATGAATGATAAATAGGACATCCTGTATTGCATCAGAGAACGATTACTGAGGATGGTGGCTGTAGAAACGGTTTTAAAACAATTGCAGGATATCAAATTGTAAAACTTCGGTTTTTTTTTTAATTCTGGATTTCTGAATTCTATTCTGGATGGTGAAGATCTCATACCACCTTCTAGATCAAGTTGACGTTGATGAATGATAAATAGGACAGCCAGTATTGCATCAGAGAACGATTACTGAGGATGGTGGCTGTAGAAACGGTTTTAAAACAATTGCAGGATATCAAATTGTAAAACTTCGGTTTTTTTTAAATCCTGGATTTCTGAATTCTATTCTGGATGGTGCAGATCTCATACCACCTTCTAGATCAAGTTGACGTTGATGAATGATAAATAGGACATCCTGTATTGCATCAGAGAACGATTATTGAGGATGGTGGCTGTAGAAACAGTTTTAAAACAATTGCAGGATATCAAATTGTAAAACTTCGTTTTTTGTTTTAATTCTGGATTTCTGAATTCTATTCTGGATGGTGAAGATCTCATACCACCTTCTAAATCAAGTTGACGTTGATGAATGATAAATAGGACATCCTGTATTGCATCAGAGAACGATTACTGAGGATGGTGGCTGTAGAAACGGTTTTAAAACAATTGCAGGATATCAAATTGTAAAACTTCGGTTTTTTTTTTAATTCTGGATTTCTGAATTCTATTCTGGATGGTGAAGATGTCATACCACCTTCTAGATCAAGTTGACGTTGATAAATGATAAATAGGACATCCTGTATTGCATCAGAGAACGATTACTGAGGATGGTGGCTGTAGAAACGGTTTTAAAACAATTGCAGGATATCAAATTGTAAAACTTCGGTTTTTTTTTAAATTCTGGATTTCTGAATTCTATTCTGGATGGTGAAGATCTCATTCTAGATCAAGTTGACGTTGATGAATGATAAATCATCCTGTATTGCATCAGAGAACGATTACTGAGGATGGTGGCTGTAGAAACGGTTTTAAAACAATTGCAGGATATCAAATTGTAAAACTTCGGTTTTTTTAATTCTGATTTCTGAAAGTATTGCATTGATGAAGATCTCATACCATCTTCTAGATCAAGTTGACGTTGATGAATGATAAATAGGACATCCTGTATTGCATCAGAGAACGATTACTGAGGATGGTGGCTGTAGAAACGGTTTTAAAACAATTGCAGGATATCAAATTGTAAAACTTCGGTTTTTTTTTTAATTCTGGATTTCTGAATTCTATTCTGGATGGTGAAGATCTCATACCACCTTCTAAATCAAGTTGACGTTGATGAATGATAAATAGGACATCCTGTATTGCATCAGAGAACGATTATTGAGGATGGTGGCTGTAGAAACGGTTTTAAAACAATTGCAGGATATCAAATTGTAAAACTTCAGTTTTTTTTTTAAATTCTGGATTTCTGAATTCTATTCTGGATGGTGAAGATCTCATACCACCTTCTAGATCAAGTTGACGTTGATGAATGATAAATAGGACATCCTGTATTGCATCAGAGAACGATTACTGAGGATGGTGGCTGTAGAAACGGTTTTAAAACAATTGCAGGATATCAAATTGTAAAACTTCGTTTTTTTTTTAATTCTGGATTTCAATTCTATTCTGGATGGTGAAGATCTCAACCACCTTCTAGATCAAGTTGACGTTGATGAATGATAAATAGGACATCCTGTATTGCATCAGAGAACGATTACTGAGGATGGTGGCTGTAGAAACAAAACAATTGCAGGATATCAAATTGTAAAACTTCGGTTTTTTTTTTAAATTCTGGATTTCTGAATTCTATTCTGGATGGTGAAGATCTCATACCACCTTCTAGATCAAGTTGACGTTGATGAATGATAAATAGGACATCCTGTATTGCATCAGAGAACGATTACTGAGGATGGTGGCTGTAGAAACGGTTTTAAAACAATTGCAGGATATCAAATTGTAAAACTTCGGTTTTTTTTTTAATTCTGGATTTCTGAATTCTATTCTGGATGGTGAAGATCTCATACCACCTTCTAGATCAAGTTGACGTTGATAAATGATAAATAGGACATCCTGTATTGCATCAGAGAACGATTACTGAGGATGGTGGCTGTAGAAACGGTTTTAAAACAATTGCAGGATATCAAATTGTAAAACTTCGGTTTTTTTTTAATTCTGGATTTCTGAATTCTATTCTGGATGGTGAAGATCTCATACCACCTTCTAGATCAAGTTGACGTTGATGAATGATAAATAGGACATCCTGTATTGCATCAGAGAACGATTACTGAGGATGGTGGCTGTAGAAACGGTTTTAAAACAATTGCAGGATATCAAATTGTAAAACTTCGGTTTTTTTTTTAATTCTGGATTTCTGAAAGTATTGCATTGATGAAGATCTCATACCATCTTCTAGATCAAGTTGACGTTGATGAATGATAAATAGGACATCCTGTATTGCATCAGAGAACGATTACTGAGGATGGTGGCTGTAGAAACGGTTTTAAAACAATTGCAGGATATCAAATTGTAAAACTTCGGTTTTTTTTTTAATTCTGGATTTCTGAATTCTATTCTGGATGGTGAAGATCTCATACCACCTTCTAAATCAAGTTGACGTTGATGAATGATAAATAGGACATCCTGTATTGCATCAGAGAACGATTACTGAGGATGGTGGCTGTAGAAACGGTTTAAAAACAATTGCAGGATATCAAATTGTAAAACTTCCGTTTTTTTTTTTAATTCTGGATTTCTGAAAGTATTGGATTGATGAAGATCTCATACCACCTTCTAGATCAAGTTGACGTTGATGAATGATAAATAGGACATCCTGTATTGCATCAGAGAACGATTACTGAGGATGGTGGCTGTAGAAACGGTTTTAAAACAATTGCAGGATATCAAATTGTAAAACTTCGGTTTTTTTTTTAATTCTGGATTTCTGAATTCTATTCTGGATGGTGAAGATCTCATACCACCTTCTAAATCAAGTTGACGTTGATGAATGATAAATAGGACATCCTGTATTGCATCAGAGAACGATTATTGAGGATGGTGGCTGTAGAAACGGTTTTAAAACAATTGTAGGATATCAAAGTTATAGTTCGTTGTGAGTTTATAGATTTAAAAGTGAAATTACATCGAAAAAAAAATAAAAAAAATTAGTCTAGACGTTTTAAATATATTGGAAAGTTTCGATTTATGAAATTTAATCTTCGAGAACCCCCCTCCGCCCCCTATCGCATTTTTCAGAAAACTATTGCGGCAATCTCCTGACGTAAATCCTCGATTCCCTCGTAGAAATAATCTCGAACGTTTCTAAAACGATATTATCGAAATATCATCGGTTATTAATGCTTACTACCTACCAAGCGTAAATGGGTTTTAAAACGAAGAGTTCGTAGTAACAGATTTACGCAGGTATAGTTAATTGAGTGATTCTACTCCTTATAATGTACCCAGCGTGTGATTAAGTTGTTATGTTAGTTTAGGGATTCTTTTCCTGGACAGCTCTAGCATCAATTACTTTCCCCGTTAATCACTATGTTTATAAAGCTTGCGGTTTTCTTCTTTGTACATATATTATGTGACAAGTCGTACGAGGTACCTTGTACCGATGTAATTATTACAAATTTAAGTATATTCTTAGAAACATTACCGCTGGATCTTGCGGTACACTAACGAGTTAGAAGAATCGATATCGAAGTATCGGTTTTCTAAGAGATCCCGATGTCTAAATTAAACTTTTATAGGGTAATAAATTAATTAATATCGACGGAGGAGATGCAAATTTTTCGAATTAACACTATTTAAATTTGCCAGGTTCGAAAGAGGAGATGTGCTAATTGGCACGTCCACACCTTCATCCTCTCGAGCGGCAATTCTACTCTTGTAGATAATACATATATTAAAACAAACGCTTGACGTAAAGGTATATTCTCGGGATGAGGATGAGAATGTTTCCGACGCCTCTACGTCAACGAACCTATTGTTATTAATGCCGTGTATTGTTATACCGAACCGACCTAACGTCAATATTGTAAAAGCGCAGATTGCGATTCTCTATTGTTATTCGAACAATTATTGTCGCGTTTCTTTTTCTGCGATGTCTGGTTATCCTCTACAGTCTACAGGAAGGTGGAGAATAGAACGCAGTTGCAGCAGCATAAAAAAAAACTTGTAATAATAAAGTTAATAAAAAATAATAAACGGAAAGGGCCCTAGAATACTCCCATGCGGCACACCGCAATTGACGCAATTAACTCTTACTCTGTTATCGATTCCAAAATTAAACGCTAAGGATTGACTAGAATAGCATAGGTTTTTGTTTTGATTCTGGCTAGCTTTGCAAAGCAATTGTTAAATTAATATATTTATCTATATTACGACCTGTCAAATGTCAAACGTCAATAGGATTGAATTGAAAATCAATTTATTCCAAGCCTTATGCCTGTTAACAAAAATACCTCTAACAACAATGAAAGATAAATAGATTAAGAGTTTGAGTTTCAGAGGAAGAAGCAGCGCCGAAGCGATTGGTAACCTTACTGACGTGTTGTCGCAGTGTCAACCCCATGTCGAGTATCATTGAGGTGATCGTTGGTGGATCTGCGTTGGTGACAACGGATAGCTTGACACTTCGCTTCGTTCAATTTAAGGCGCCGCCTGGTGGACCAGCACCAGACTTCATTTCAGGTTGCGTTGGAGAGGGCGGCATATCAAGAGCTCGCTCTTAAATGATGTAAAAATAGCGATGTCATTCCGGTACACAACCAAATGTACGCCCTGGATTCTGGGAAGACCATGACCTTCCCAACGTTTCCAAAAGAGCGTTTAGGCGAGGAGTGAGCCCTGTGGAACACCATTCGTAGCGATGACGTGGACTCCTCCATTCTGACCACAATTTTTACGACGCTCGCGACCACCATTTTATAAATAAGTCCATGGTGCCAAGAAACAACGCTCCAATCGTCTCTCGAGTCTCAAAAGGATTACGAATGGCTGCCGGGACGCGGAAGAGCTGAAACTCGATGGATAGACCCCCTCCCCCTATCCCGAAAACTGAATCGCTCGTCCTGAAGGTGGCTGAGGATGGTGCATTCAACAGGGTTTCAAGAGGTTGGATGGAAAAGCGATGGGGTTGGAGGGTGGTTCTGTAGGAGTGTCGAATCTTGCTCTCTTTTGTTTCGGGATGACCACAATCGCGGCATATTTCCAAGCTTTAGGGAAATACCCAAATTGGAGGATGGCATTGATGATTTCCAGTACAGAGTTTGGAAGTCTCACGATAGCAACGTTGGTGGCTAATTTTTTTAGATTTTGACCTCGTTAAGGTAGTCTAATGTATCGTCCTCAGATCGAGTAGAATCTCAAACTTTTCGCGTTTCATGGCTTTTGCTAACCTCCAAATCCAAGAGACCTTCCTCCAACCGATCAAGAACGTCCTTCGGTTTTCTCCCTTATGATCTACGAGAGTTTTAATCCCCATCTGTTGAGTTGTGGGATACTTGTGGTGGTAACGCTGGTCAGGTAGATCGAAATGCCTTGCGTCAGCCGCTGCCTGAACATAGACGCCTTCCTTAGGCAGAATTTCTTCTTCTTCTTCGGAAGTGTCATTGTAGACGACACAGCTATCAGAGAGAGAAGAGTCAGAGTCGACACAGATATTTTTGCAACTTTTCTTTTTGTTTGTATTCTGGAGTCCACTGCAATCAGGTTGTGTTATTATTTATTAATTTCTGAAACTATAGCAGCATTCTGATTAGTTTTTGTTGGTTGTTTGTTATTTCCTTTTTCTTCATTTGAAGCTTTGCCTTTTTTTTTCGTTCTAGGCGTTTTATTTTGAGCTTTCTCATTATTTTACATCAAGTAATGCTCTTTCATTACATTTACATTGATTTTCTTTCTTCCTCTTTGCTTTGAGAGAAAATCTAAAATCACTTCATTTATTACAGGAGCAAAGGTTGCAATTTCTATTGCATTTTGCGTTTGACTGAAGTATTCTGTCCAACACTCTCTGGCCATAGGTCCATAGGAAATATAATTTGACGCGGTAGTGACTGCTCTGGAAACAGTATCAGCTGTCAAAATAGATTTTGTCAAGTCGCTATTGCTAGATGAAGAAATCAAAGTTAAGTCTAAAGCAGGAAGGTAAAAATGAAAATTCAGGAAAGAATGAGGTCAGTTTCCAAGTCGGTGCCAGCAACAATACGAAGAGATGCTACATCTGTGGTAGTCCAAATCACTTTCAAGCTCGACGTCCCGAAGGACAAGAAAAAAAAAAGGTAGGGGAAATTACAAAGGTCGAGGAAGAAGCCGAAGTTATAGAGGATTAAGTTCAAATGTGAAATGTAGTGAAACCCAAGGTAAGGTTACATTTTTGTATTAGATTCGGGAGCTAGTAATCATTTTGTGAAAGAAGATTTAGAAGAATACATGGACAATATCAAGATATTGCCACTGTCCACTGTCATGCAATAATAGATGAATAAATATGGCATAAGAGACTAGGACATGCTGGAAAAGATGCTCTAGATCAACTCGTCCAAAACGTGTGTAGAAGGGAAAGCAACAAGATCCTTGCACTAGCATTAACCGAATTCGGTATTCGGTTGATGATGAAACACCTGTCCCGAATAATTAATCAAAGTTGTGGTGTGTGGTGATACCGATGTTTATTGTTATTACGAGCCCACAATCCTTGGAACCAAACTGAATAGAACTCCAACTGCTGCACTAAAACGAGGTCAAAGACCCATAAAAAAAATTTGGCATGGGAGAAATGATTCGAGCAAGTTGAGAGTATTTGGTTGTAGAGCATGGTACACCATATTACCAAAGGGAAATAAATTAGAACCCAAAGCAAAAAGGGCCATCCTTTTAGGATACTGTGGAGGTGCTTATAGATTATATAGTACTTGCAAGAAGAACTGTGGTGAGACCGAAAAATCTAAACGACTACGAGATCAAGTGCCCAAATGCTTTCAAGAAGCTTGGAAATCAGAAGAATCGCATCAAGCTATTGAAAATGAATTGAACTCACATGCCAGATTGCACACCTGGACACCCGCCATTGTACCTGAAGGTCACACGGCGATAGATGGAAGGGGAGGGAGAGGGAGTCTTCAAAATAAAGGATGATGGAACAAAGAAAGCACGTCTAGTTGCTAGAGGTTAGAAGAATATAGTGATGCACCGGTTTGTAGAATGCCTACACACAACCTCTTTTAGAATGCCAGAAAATATACAAACGAACACCTGGTAGTAGAAGCTGCAAGAACTATACTAAGGAAAGTGTCCAAAAAGTTTGCCATCAGCGTGGGGACAATTAAAAACAAATTAAAGAATCGTCGTACAAAATCAGTTAGGGATCACAGTCAATATTTAATAAAAAAGCAGAAGAAGAGGCGTTTGGCTCGTTTGATCTAAGAATGCTTATTAAAACTTACCTTGATCGTGAAGGTCGCACAGAAAAAATACTCAGTAATAATCTACGAGGCATCAGGACCGATTCGCTAGTAACATAAAGAGCGTCAGAGGGCAGAAATAAGTGAAAAAGTGATCAACGATTATTTTGATCACCTAACAGATGAATTTGAAGATGTGCCTGATAATTGTATATGGAATTATGATGAGACCAACTTATCTGATAATCCTGGTGGGCAAAAAATATTGACCACCAGATTTTCATGGCCAGTAGAGACACTATTGATAGAGGCCAAGACAAAACATTTTTTTTTTCTGAGGGCGTTCAATGTCGTTACCATCGTTATACGAAGTGTGTCACCGTTTCAAGGGATTATGTTGAAAAATAAAACGCTTTCAAAAATTATCGAAAATTAAAGACATTGATCAAAAAAATTAGTTTTGCACATCCTACTCAGGATCTTGCTTCAGGACTTCTCAATTCTCGCCGGAGCCTTGGAAAAATTTCCGGTGTTTCGCAAATATGATTGCAGACATCATTAGTTCGCTCTAGCAATTCCTTTCTGGTAGCATCATCCTGTGTGAATCAATTAAATCCTTCAGATGACCCTACAAGTAAAACCCGAAAGGATTTAGATCAGCAGATCTTGCTGGCCATGCCACACAAAACCGCATATATCTCGCAATATATTTTGGTCCCCAATTTAGGGAGGAGGGGGCAAAATCAATGATGTTAGACTTCTTCTTCGAACTAGCCCCACAAAGTGGGCGCCAAAAATATGTTGCGACTTTAATTTAATTATTAATCAATTAACATCTCTAATAGGTTGCGATTTTAAAATTAAAATCTCGCAATATATTTTGGCGCCCAATCTAGGGGAGTGATGGGCAAAATCAACGATGTTAGACTTCTTCTTCGAACTAGCCCCACAAATTTGGCGCCAAAAATAGGTTGCGACTTTAAAATTAACATCTCGCAATATATTTTGGCGCCCAATCTAGGGGGTGGGCAAAATTCTTTCGGTAAAAACAAAATATTTTGCGACTTTAAAATTAACATCTCGCAATATATTTTATATTTTGCCCCCAATCTAGGGGAGTGATGGGCAAAATCAACGATATTAGACTTCTTCTTCGAACTAGCCCCACAAATTTGGCGCCAAAAATAGGTTGCGACTTTAAAATTAACATCTCGTAATATATTTTGGCGCCCAATCTAGGGGGTGGTGGGCAAAATCAAACAATCTTCGGTAAACACTTTCCATACTTTATTGTTTTATCAGGAAACATTTTGTGCTAATATTTATGCAGTTGGGATACTGTAAGATGGGATGGCAGGTATTTTTTTACACATATTTTGTGAACGACTGTAGTGTACTCCACAGCAGGCAAATTTCTTAAAAATTCATTATTTCGCAATATATTTTGGCCCTTAATCTAGGGGTGTGATGGGCAAAATCAACCATATTAGACTTCGTCTTCGAACTAGCCCCACAAATTGGGCGCCAAAAATAGGTTGCGACTTTAAAATTAACATCTCGCAATATATTTTGGCCCCCAATCTAGGGGAGTGATGGGCAAAATCAACGATATTAGTCTTCTTCTTCGAACTAGCCCCACAAATTGGGCGCCAAAAATAGGTTGCGACTTTAAAATTAACATCCCGCAATATATTTTGGCGCCCAATCTAGGGGGCTAATTGTCTTGTCGGATTATACTTTGATCTTTCTAAGGCCTTTGACCTGATTGGCACTAAATATTCCAAATGGGAAATAATTCCTTTCTATTATGAAATGCAGTTCTTCGATATTAAAATCTGATATTGTTATTACCTCTTCTCCTGTACTGTTTATCCACAGTTGCATCAAAAAATTCTCCATAAAATAAATACCTACAAATAAGAATGTTATTTTTATTCTATACATAACGATCTCGAACAATTTATTTACGTAATAATATCATGACGTAGTATCCAGAAACACGATTAAAGTTAGTAAATAATATTAGTCGACCCATAATGGTATGATAATCGTTCAAAGCACTTTCTAGACGCTTTAATTCTTAATAATAATTTTGTGGGGGGGCCTGATGTCATAGGACGATCGTATAGGATTGGAGGATTTCCGGTCAATATTTTGTCGACTATATCATCGTGTGACAAATTTATTTTTATTTTCACCGTCTTGACATGGTGGGTGATCATCATCAAAGACGTAAATATATATTTTTTTAAACGGATCTTCGCAACAATGTTGCTGTAAATTAATTGTTTATATACAGCGACGAACCGCTCTTTAATTATAGCGTTTATAATCATCAATGATGTTTATTTTCTATCAAAATAATTTGCGGTGTAATTTTTTCTTTTTTTTTTTTCGGTGCGTCTTATTAATTAAACGGTTATTACAACCTCAATTACAACCTGGCGAAATCGCATCAATTTATTGAGAAAATAGGACATTCTAATAAGTGCGAGGTGTTGTAAAAAAATGTTTTGGAAAACAAACATGCGAACACGATCGATAATTTATATTATTGGGTGTTGGTACTAAGTTCTGTTTGACGTAATTCGCATCGAGTAAACACTTAAAATGCAATATCGGATTCTAGATTAATTGGTTACCTGTTCCGTCCGTCGATAATGTTATATAAGGGAATAAAAACAATTTTTATAAGCGTATTGCGAAATTACGACGACGACAAAAAGAGAAAAATAGAAATTTGTAATAAATTCCCATCCTACAGTATACCAACTGCATAAAGAGTACTGCAAAATGTCTCCTGATAAAACAATAAAGTATGGAAACCACCCCCTAGATTGGGCGCCAAAATATATTGCGAGATGTTAATTTTAAAGTCGCAACCTATTTTTGGCGCCCAATTTGTGGGGCTAGCTAATATCGTTGATTTTGCCCATCACCCCCTAGATTGGGGGCCAAAATATATTGCGAAATAATTAATTTTTAAGAAATTTGCCTGCTGTGGAGTCACACTACAGTCGTTCACGAAATATGTGTAAAAAAATACCTGCCATCCCATCTTACAGTATCCCAACTGCATAAATATTAGCACAAAATGTTTCCTGATAAAACAATAAAGTATGGAAAGTGTTTACCGAAGATTGTTTGATTTTGCCCACCACCCCCTAGATTGGGCGCCAAAATATATTGCGAGATGTTAATTTTAAAGTCGCAACCTATTTTTGGCGCCCAATTTGTGGGGCTAGTTCGAAGAAGAAGTCTAACATCGTTGATTTTGCCCATCACTCCCCTAGATTGGGGGCCAAAATATATTGCGAAATAATTAATTTTTAAGAAATTTGCCTGCTGTGGAGTCACACTACAGTCGTTCACGAAATATGTGTAAAAAAATACCTGACATCCCATCTTACAGTATCCCAACTGCATAAATATTAGCACAAAATGTTTCCTGATAAAACAATAAAGTATGGAAAGTGTTTACCGAAGATTGTTTGATTTTGCCCACCACCCCCTAGTTTGGGCGCCAAAATATATTGCGAGATGTTAATTTTAAAGTCGCAACCTATTTTTGGCGCCCAATTTGTGGGGCTAGTTCGAAGAAGAAGACTAATACCGTTGATTTTGCCCATCACTCCCCTAGATTGGGGGCCAAAATATATTGCGAGATGTTAATTTTAAAGTCGCAACCTATTTTTGGCGCCCAATTTGTGGGGCTAGTTCGAAGAAGAAGTCTAACATCGTTGATTTTGCCCATCACACCCCTAGATTGTGGGCCAAAATATATTGCGAAATAATGAATTTTTAAGAAATTTGCCTGCTGTGGAGTCACACTACAGTCGTTCACGAAATATGTGTAAAAAAATACCTGCCATCCCATCTTACAGTATCCCAACTGCATAAATATTAGCACAAAATGTTTCCTGATAAAACAATAAAGTATGGAAAGTGTTTACCGAAGATTGTTTGATTTTGCCCACCACCCCCTAGATTGGGCGCCAAAATATATTGCGAGATGTTAATTTTAAAGTCGTAACCTATTTTTGGCGCCCAATTTGTGGGGCTAGTTCGAAGAAGAAGTCTAATATCGTTGATTTGCCCATCACCCCCTAGATTGGGCGCCAAAATATATTGCGAGATGTTAATTTTAAAGTCGCAACCTATTGGAGATGTTAATTGATTAATAATTAAATTAAAGTCGCAACATATTCTTGGCGCCCACTTTGTGGGGCTAGTTCGAAGAAGTCTAACATCGTTGATTTTGCCCCCACCCCTCCTAGATTGGGGACCAAAATATATTGCGAGATATATGCGGTTTTGTGTGGCATGGCCAGCAAGATCTGCTGATCTAAATCCTTTCGGGTTTTACTTGTTGAGTCATCTGAAGGATTTAATTGATGCACACAGGATGATGCTACCAGAAAGGAATTGCTAGAGCGAACAAATGAAGGCTCCGGCGAGAATTGAGAAGTCCTGAAGCAAGATCCTGAGTAGGATATGCAAAACTAATTTTTTTGATCGATGTCTTTAATTTTCGATAATTTTTGAAAGCGTTTAGAGAAGCGAAATATGTCAGCAGTTTCTGATCAATAAGTCATGGGGAAGGTGCCTTTTATTTTTTATTTTTCAACATAATCCCTTAAAACGTTGACACACTTGGTATAACGATGGTAACGACCTTGAACGCCCTCAGAGGTGTGGATTCACTCACTACTTGAATTTCCTGCAGAGATATTTGATAACCTTCATTGCTAATCAAGTTCGGACAAATCGCAGATTGTCAGTACCGTTAGGTGTCTCGATCTGCTGGGTAGGTATAATAAAAAATTAATATTGTAACTGTTTAAAGATTGACCAGTTTTTTGGCAAACACTTTTCCCAATTCCCGACTTACAACATTAAATCACACGAATACGTTGTACGTCAAAATTAAATACATCAATATTAAGTTCATGGAATCCTTTCACGTGTTTGGGTTTCCTAAGACTTCCGTAAACACGATGTGATAACGAAAATTTCCAGAGTGTTAAAAAAATCTGCCAAACGCGTTCGAGAATAACCACATATTGCAAGAGATTCGATGAAATTAAAAAATAATTTTACACTTGTGTTCTATTGAAATTTAATTTATTACCAATGTAGTAAGTGCATGTGTACATTCATTCATTCATTCATAAAATCTAACGTGATAAAAACATTGAAACACTGAATCGGTAGCAGACGTTAATTCGACTTTGCACTCTTCATTTCTTGATATCAGAAGATTTTCTTAGAAACGATTAACAAGACGTTCCAAAGTCCGAAACATCTTCGAATGTAAATAAAGTATCAGTTTGTAAATATTGTTTTTTTTTAAACCTTATTTACAGGATGAAACTATTAAATTAAAATTTAAAATTTTGATATATTTCGTTGGAGTTAAACGATTCGAAACGAGGCGTGTAACCCGTGTTAGGAAACGGCATTTACGTCAACGTTCGTAATCAAGTATGAAAGTCACAGTATTATTTGATATTGTACAATCCTTATCATATTATTTTCTTTCCAAACGACAGGATATTGTAATCGGGCGTTTTACGTAACGTGTAACCTTCCATATTATTAACTTCCGATTGAAATTTTTGACCGATAAGAAAAAAATTAAAATTTAAGAACAAATTTTGTCGTCTTTCGAATCATATACGGATAAGAAGCATTAATTTTTTTATAGCGCCACTGATTTCACAAACGCTGCAACGATCCCTTCAGCAGATAATCGATGAAGATCACACCTTGACAATCCCAAAAAATGATCGCCATGACCTTTCCGGCCGATGGAATGGTATTTGCTTTCTTCGATTCGAAATTTCTTCTACAACTACAACTGTCAAAATACATTTGACAGCTAATATCAGTTCAGTTTTCGTTTTTACAATTCCGAGTGCCGTAATTATTAAAAGAAGACAGTTAACAAAAACAATTTTTTTTTAATTCGATAATAATTCTAGCTGTCAAATATTTTAATTTCATACTTGATAAGTATAACTGTCAAAAATACATATAACACTTGTAATATTGTAAAATCAGTTTGGTTTTTACCATTTTAAATATAGTAACTATCACAGCAATTTCGATCAGCTATTAAAATACAAACGCAGTTTCTTTTTACAGCTGTCATAGCTGTCAAAATAGATTTGACAGCTGTGAAATTGTAACATCAATATTTCTTTTACAATTCTGAGACTGTAGGAATTAAGAGATTTCTGATAATTCCCAAATTATTATTCTAGTAAAAAAAAAACCGGAAATATAATTTTGACAGCTGTCAAATTGTAAAAGCAATATTAATTCAAATTTAGCAAGTATAGCTGTCAAAATATATCCTACAGATGGATATTGGTGAATATCTGTATTTTTGTTTTACAATTTGAACTCGCGCAAGCAACAAGAATTTTTTGACAGCTGTCAAATTATAAACGCAATTTGTTTTCTTTTACAATTTTAACACTTACAGGCGGCGTTGTAATTGTTTAAAAACCGTGCAACAATAAAAGCAGTTATTCGCTTCTTGGTTTTTTTTTTAATGGGAGGGGTTGCTACAGCTGTCAAAATACATTTGTCCGATTTGAATTTCTGACAGTTGTCGATATATCTGACATCTGCGATATTGTAAAATCACTTATTACAATTTTGAGTCAAGAACAACAGTTTTATTTCGAATTTAAATTAGGTATATTGATTTCAGACGCTGTAATCACTTAACAATTTTTGATCAAGAACAACATTTTATTATTCTAGTCAAAATACTTTGACAGCTGAAACATGAATTATATATTTTTTTACAATTCTGACCCTGTAGGAATTAAGAGATTTCCGATAACTACCAAATTATAATTCTAGTAAAAAAATAGGAAATATATTTTTGACAGCTGTCAAATTGTAAAAGCAATATTAATTCAAATTTAGCAAGTATAGCTGTCAAAATATATCCTACAGATGGATAATGGTGAATATCTGTATTTTTTTTTACAATTTGAACTCGCCCAAGCGTGAAGAATTTTTTGGCAGCTGTCAAAATACATTTTTCCGATTTGAATTTCTGACAGTTGTCGATATATCTGACATCTGCAATATTGTAAAATCACTTATTGCAATTTTGAGTCAGGAATTAATGATGGAAACAACAGTTTTCTTTCAGAATAATAACTGTCAAAATACATTTGACAGCTGTGAAATTGTAACATCAATTAGGTATATATTTTTTTTACAATTCTGACGCTGTAGGAATTAAGAGATTTCCGATAACTACCAAATTATAATTCTAATAAAAAATAGGAAATATATTTTTAAGAGCTGTCAAATTGTAAAAGCAATATTAATTCAAATTTAGCAAGTGTAGCTGTCAAAATATATCCTACAGCTGGATAATGATGAATATGTTTTTTTTTTACAATTTGAACTCGCGCAAACATCAAAATTTTTTTGACAGTTGTCATATTATAATCGAAATTATAAACGCAATTTGTTTTGTTTTACAATTTTAACACTTCAGGCGGCGTTGTAATTGCTTAAAAACCGTGCAACAATAAAAGCAGTTATTCGCCTTTTTTTTTTTTCACTGGGAGGGGGTAAAGCTGTCAAAATACATTTGATAGCTGTGAAATTGTAACATTAATTATATATTTTTTTACAATTCTGACGCTGTAGGAATTAAGAGATTTCCGATAACTACCAAATTATAATTCTAATAAAAAATAGGAAATATATTTTTAAGAGCTGTCAAATTGTAAAAGCAATATTAATTCAAATTTAGCAAGTATAGCTGTCAAAATATATCCTACAGCTGGATAATGGTAAATATCTGTTTTTTTTTTACAATTTGAACTCGCGCAAACATCAAAATTTTTTTGACAGCTGTCATATTATAATCGAAATTATAAACGCAACTTGTTTTGTTTTACAATTTTAACACTTCAAGCGGCGTTGTAATTGCTTAAAAACCGTGCAACAATAAAAGCAGTTATTCGCTTCTTGTTTTTTTTTTGAATGGGAGGGGTTAAAAGCTGTCAAAATACATTTGACAGCTGTGAAATTGTAACATGAATTATATATTTTTTTACAATTCTGACGCTGTAGGAATTAAGAGATTTCCGATAACTACCAAATTATAATTCTAGTAAAAAAATAGGAAATATATTTTTGACAGCTGTCAAATTGTAAAAGCAATATTAATTCAAATTTAGCAAGTATAGCTGTCAAAATATATCCTACAGCTGGATAATGGTGAATATCTGTTTTTTTTTTACAATTTGAACTCGCGCAAACATCAAAATTTTTTTGACAGCTGTCATATTATAATCGAAATTATAAACGCAACTTGTTTTGTTTTACAATTTTAACACTTCAAGCGGCGTTGTAATTGCTTAAAAACCGTGCAACAATAAAAGCAGTTATTCGCTTCTTGTTTTTTTGAATGGGAGGGGCTAAAAGCTGTCAAAATACATTTGATAGCTGTGAAATTGTAACATTAATTATATATTTTTTTACAATTCTGACGCTGTAGCAATTAAGAGATTGCCGATAACTACCAAATTATAATTCTAGTAAAAAAATAGGAAATATATTTTTGACAGCTGTCAAATTGTAAAAGCAATATTAATTCAAATTTAGCAAGTATAGCTGTCAAAATATATCCTACAGCTGGATAATGGTGAATATGTTTTTTTTTTACAATTTGAACTCGCGCAAACATCAAATTTTTTTTGACAGCTGTCATATTATAATCGAAATTATAAACGCAATTTGTTTTGTTTTACAATTTTAACACTTCAAGCGGCTTTGTAATTGCTTAAAAACCGTGCAACAATAAAAGCAGTTATTCGCTTCTTGCTTTTTTTTTTTAATGAGAGGGGGTAAAAGCTGTCAAAATACATTTGACAGCTGTGAAATTGTAACATTAATTATATATTTTTTTACAATTCTGACGCTGTAGGAATTAAGAGATTTCTGATAACTACCAAATTATTATTCTAGTAAAAAATAGGAAACATATTTTTGACAGCTGTCAAATTGTAAAAGCAATATTAATTAAAATTTTAAAAGTTATAGCTGTTAAAATATATCCTACAGCTGGATATTGGTGAATATCTGTATTTTTTTTTACAATTTGAACTCGCGCAAGCAACAAGAATTTTTTGACAGCTGTCAAATTATAATCGAAATCATAAACGCAATTTGTTTTCTTTTACAATTTTAACACTTATAGGCGGCGTTATAATTGTTTAAAAACCGTGCAACAATAAAAGCAGTTATTCGCTTTGTGTTTTTTTTTTTTCACTGGGAGGGGGTAAAAGCTGTCAAAATACATTTGATAGCTGTGAAATTGTAACATGAATTATATATTTTTTTACAATTCTGACGCTGTAGGAATTAAGAGATTGCCGATAACTACCAAATTATAATTCTAGTAAAAAAATAGGAAATATATTTTTGACAGCTGTCAAATTGTAAAAGCAAGTATAGCTGTTATCCAACAGCTGGATATTGGTGAATATATGTGATTTTTTCATCGCACATTTTTTGACAGCTGTCAAATTATAAGAGAAATTATAAACGCAATTTGTTTTCTTTATTAAGAGAGAGAGAAAAGCAGTTATTCACTTCTTGTTTTTTTGAATGGGAGGGGGTACTACAGCTGTCAAAATACATTTGTCCGATTTGAATTTGTGACAGTTGTCGATATATCTGACATCTGCAAATGTTGTAAAATCACTTCACTACAATTTTGAATTAAGAATTAATGATTGAAACAACAGTTTTATTTCATCATTAATATGTTTTACTTTAAAGTACTCGACAAGTTTTAATTCAACTGCCTATTTAGCATGATGATGGCAAATATTAAAGTTCTAAATTTAAAATCGTGAAGTATTCACGTGCGGTTCTCATCCTTCGGTTAACCTTACCGATAATGATCATCATTTTTAACAAATTTTCATTTATGCTACCTGTACAAATGTTGTACATCTTTGAACGACATAATTATACATACTTCACGGTTTTAGAATCCGGAATGAATGGATTTTTCTAAAGAAGTTCAAACTGATAAGTACATAATTCGTGCAATAATTTAGTAATTCATTCATTCAATTAGGTAACTAACACAACAAGTTGGGAAGTACAATGATCAATTTTTCGAGCGTTTATCTCTCGTGGAATTGACGCAGAAACCGTCAGTCATGTCAATGTTATGTCAGTCACACAAAAGAATCTCTAATTGAAATGTAAAATATTATGTTGATCGGTGAAACGTCTGGTAGCGATTACTAAATCAGCAAACATAATAATTAATAACAATTTTTCGTTAATATGCAAATCTAATATTTTGTATTTTTCCTCCTTTCATATTACACAAAAGGTAATTTCAGGATTAATTGTCAGACGTCAGATTATTAATTCTTATCGATTGAAAGACTTAAATCAAGCGTTTGTTGTTCGACCGGTTCGATGATAAAAACAGAAGTTGAGCAAGTAATGTTTGGAGTTTTTAATATTAACTCAGTCGAAATTTTAAATTTTATCAAATTTGGAAACAATGTTTGGAACAAACTCTGGAAAGAACTTTGAAAATGTTCGAATTTCGAAAAATTGCACCAATTTGGTTTTAGCTGGTTCAAACTGTCTGCAGATGACGACAATATTGCAATCACCTGTACCTTTAAAATCAGACTCAACGCCCAAAAAATAGGAGGATGGACAAGAAATTAGGAAGTCATCAGTCAAATTCATTCAAAGTCATTGCTGCTCAATCAGATCCGAGCTGAGACTCTCCTATGAAAATATTTTTAGACAAAGAAACATGAGACAACCAAAAAAAAAAAACTAGACTCTAACAACAAGACTAGAGAGAGAACGAAATTATCGAAGAAGAACATCCTAATTCAAATCCTTAGAAGAACCAGAAAAAGTGACTATCAATCAATATTTGAACTAAATCCTTAGTTTGGTAACTCTGAAAAATGGACTTGCTCTAGGTTCTCTTAGTTTCTGACAGATGACAGCTGTCAAAGTTATTTAAACAGCGATTTTAACAAGTACAATGTCTTGCAATTATCGAGATAGACGTGACGATTTTATAAACTGATATATTTTTTTTTAATTTCCAACACTATTTTTGACAGCTGCAGAATTCTTAAATCGATTACGTTTAAAGTTACAATACATACAGGTTAAAATTTTGCAGAAAACTTTTCGCTGGTTTTAACGAGTGTAATTGCTTAACAGTCAAAAATATACGTTTCGATGAAACGTCATCGTCCTACTTTTTAACCAGCACACCAGTTAACATAATTTTGACAGCTGTCAAAATATTTCCGAAAGATGTCGAATTGTAAAATCATTTTTGTTTGTTTCGACGATATTAGAGCTGTCAAAATAGATCTTACGAATGTGAAAAGAGAAATATTACTGGCAGCTATCAAATTGTAAATTTTGTGAAGGTTGGCAAACTGAAAGTACTAATTTGTGGCAATGTCAACGTCAACACAAGCGCCACCTAACGCAAACATGAAAACTAGAGCAATACGGATTCGTTGTACGCGAAGGAGAAGAAGTTTTCAATGCAAACCATATTTTTACTGATAAAATTATTCAATTGTAGCAGAGGAAGAAGATGCCCTAAAATATTTGAACTGGTAGAAAATGATATGTCACTGACTGCACTTTATAATTGGGCTTCCCAATCCATACTTGTGATGGAGTTGAATGCTCATAAAGTTTCGTTTATTTCTGAGTGCTGCAAATCATTATATGAAGACATCTTCAACGATAGCGATCCATATAATAATGCAGAAAGGATAAAGAAAATAAAACAAACTTGGCACGAACATCGAAGATACAGAATTACAGGCTCAAGGGTTCATGAAATCTTGGGGAAACAAAATCAAACAAATATTTCTGGTCAAAAAGCTTCACAAATAAGTATGTGCAGCATGGCCTGCAAAACGAAGCAATTGCTAGAGATACTTTCAAGACAGCGATTGGTTTTCAAGTTATTGAATTTGGATTGCTTACTTTCCCATTTTTAAAGCAATTTTCCAAGCTTTTCGCCTGTCCACTAAATTTTTACCAAATTTCGTATCTATTGTAACACGTTCTTTACCTTTTGAAGGAAATGCATGAAACGTTAGATGTCCCATTGTTTTTCTTATAGCTTCTACAACCCAACAATGATTACTCTAACGACCTCAAAAATTACGCTACAATTCAACAAAACATCCATATTGTGACAGTGCGTAAAAGTGCCGTAAGGTGGCGTATCGCTTGGCAAGAATCACGAATTTAGGTTAGAATTACTTTCGTCAAAATTATTGACACGTTTAAATTTAAAAATGATGAATGACAATATAGAGTTGCAGGATTGTTGCAATTTTAAAGCAAAGATTTATATACAGGGTTTCCACGGCTGAGTGGGACATAGGGAGAATACATGTAAAATCGGTTTTCGGTGAATATCATCTCCTTAATACTACTTCATCGAAATTTAAGTGTCGAATATTATAACTGGGTTAACAATGAACATTTCCACAATCATAGTACAAAGAAAGTCATTTTAATAAAGCCAAAAAAATTATTATTTTTAAACCTATTGTACGTGAATTCCTAATAAGGTTTTTAACACGTGAGTTAGTGCAAGTGGCCGTGGCGCAGACGTTCACGTGACGCCTTAATAACGTAAGGCACAGATTGTTTGGGGTTCGAATCCGAGAAATGAATTTTATTTTTTTTAATCTTGATTAAGTTTTGTTTATTTTGACAAATGATTCGTCGTTAGTAACAATTAAAAATCGAATAATATAATAGCACATGATCATTTTTGTTATTGTAAAAATTATTCATTATTTATCTTAATCCTCAAGCCGAAGATGGTCGGACACTGAAGTCTGGAAAGATTCCTTCTTCGAGTGAACACGACCATGGTCGTTTTTCTAGGGTTAACAGTTAACCCTTCTCTTTTGCACCACCTTTCCACGAGTCCGAGTGCGACTTGCATCCTCTCGGATGTCACGCCCTCGAACTTGCCGCAGATCATGATGGTGATGTCATCGGCATAGCCCTGTGCGTGAAAGCCCGCCGTCCGAAGATCGCAGAGAAGGCCATCCACCACCAGGCACCACAGCAAGGGTGACAGCACTCCGCCCTGTGGGCAGCGATTTTATAGTCTTCAAAATCTCTGATTTTTGTATTGTTATTGAATTTTGTAGCATTATTGTTGGAGATAAAAAATAAAACTAATCTGACGGGATTCGAACCATTACACCACTGCGGCTTGCACTAACTCACGTATTAAAAGCCTTATTAAGAATTCACGAACAATAGATTTAAAAATAATAATTTTTTGGCTTTATTAAAATGACTTTCTTTGTAGTATGATTGTGGAGATGTTCATTGTTAACCCAGTTATAATATGCGGCCCTTAATTTTGAATGAAGTAGTATTAGGGAGATAATATTCACCGAAAACCGATTTTATATGTATTCTCCCTATGTCCTACTTGGCCGTGGAAACCCTGTATAGTGTAGGCTCCGATATTGCGATAATTTTAAATTTTAATTCAAATTGTGACAGCTGTCAGTGACAAACGTAAATTAGACATAGCTTACGTCTTCATAAATTAAAATTCTATAAATGTCATCGAATAAATTGTCATGCCAATAGCTGAAAAAGTAATATGCATAGAAGTTCCAGTCAAACCAACACAATAAATTAAAATACCCTGTAGCCTTGTGTGACGTTAATTATACTTCAATGATTCAAAGAAATAGAAAGATAAGAAAAATACTGGTCTATTTTAGGTCACCGAAGTTGGCATCATAAAGTGGTCAAAAATCGATAAAATTGCTAGAAAGGATTGACCACTATTTGGTGATTTTCAATTTTTTCTGGTCTCAAAACTTTCTGAAAAATGCGATGCAAGAGATTGTTGACATTTTCTGGGTTTGACGTCACCTCATTGGAGATATGAACTTGTTTTTTCCCCATTTTTTTCGACTATTGTTAAGTTTCCAAAAAAAATACTTGGTGGATAATCCTATCCTGCAACAAAATTTTACCTGTTTCTAGTTTCGAAAAAATTTTTTTTTTTAATTTTGATGGTCAATCGTATCGGATGAACAAAATGTCTATATTGTCTGATTTTAACATTTTCGACCCGTGGCAGCTGGCTGCCCACAGGGCGGAGTGCTGTCACCCTTGCTGTGGTGCCTGGTGGTGGATGGCCTTCTCTGCGATCTTCGGACGGCGGGCTTTCACGCACAGGGCTATGCCGATGACATCACCATCATGATCTGCGGCAAGTTCGAGGGCGTGACATCCGAAAGGATGCAAGTCGCACTCGGACTCGTGGAAAGGTGGTGCAAAAGAGAAGGGTTAACTGTTAACCCTAGAAAAACGACCATGGTCGCGTTCACACGAAGAAGGAATCTTTCCAGACTTCAGTCTCCGACCATCTTCGTCTCAAAGATACCCGTATCCTCTGAGGTTAAATACCTGGGGGTGACTCTGGACGCCAAATTGACGTACAAACCACACCTGGAACAGGTAGCAAACAAAGCCACAGCAGAGGAATGTTTGGCAAAACGTGGGGGCTGAAACCTATGATGGTACACTGGCTGTACACGAAAGTTATAGTACCCTCTATAACTTACGCAGCGTTGGTCTGGTGGCACAAAGCTAGTTTGGGCTATGCAGCCAACGCACTCAGTAAAGTCCAGAGGATTGCCTGTTTAGGCATCACTGGAGCCATGTCTTCGACGCCGACTGCGGCGATGGAGGTGATCCTTGGGCTTCCTCGGATGAAGCTTGTTTTGTGGACGGAGGCAATTTTAGGGGCCTACAGAGCAAAATGTAGTGGATGCAGTGGTTTCTCCGGTAGAACGGGGGATCATACCGGCATCTTCACCTACATAGAGCAGACAGTACCACTGTCCATGAGGGCGGACAAGATCCAGTGGGGGATACAACGTAAACATCTCCAATAGAGAGATTGCCGAAACTCTCGCCCACAAATCGAGACGGGAAGTATCTCGCTGGTTTGTGGACGCCTCTAAAACGCCTAACGGCACGGGAATTGGAATTTGGAAAGAAGGTGAAGCCTTCAGCCGAGGGAGCTCCGCGTCCATCTTCCAAGCCGAAGTAATCGCAATCCAGACCTGCGCGGGAGGCATTTTAAACTGCCCGCAGGTTAATGGAGCAGTGGAAATTCTCTCTGACAGTCAGGCTGCCCTTAGGACACTACAGGCTGTCAGGTTCGATTCCGAGGCAGTGCTACACTGCCATAAGACTCTCGCAAAACTGGCGGAACGCCTCAATACAACACTGAGATGGGTGCCAGGTCACTCTGGAATCAGAGGTAACGAAATGGCTGACAAATTAGACCACTCGTGGGTCCAGTACCTACATGTGTGGGAACTCCTATGGCAGCATCAAAGCCATTGTCAGATCTGAACTCGCTGTTAGGCATTGCTCCTACTGGAATGCATTTGCCGGCATGAGACACTGCAAAATTTTCGGGATTCGCCCGTATGATGAAAAACTGCGCAAGGCAGTTTCCATGAGCGGAGTCAGGTTGAGGTTACTCACAGGAATCTTAACCGGTCACTGCGCACCGAACAAACACCT
Organism: Holotrichia oblita; assembly: GCA_023690525.1. Classification (NCBI taxonomy): domain Eukaryota; kingdom Metazoa; phylum Arthropoda; class Insecta; order Coleoptera; family Scarabaeidae; genus Holotrichia; species Holotrichia oblita. The sequence goes on along the minus strand of CM043019.1, from coordinate 4,399,681 downwards.
GCATCCCCTATGCAGAAACTGTGGGAATGCGGAGGAAACTCCAATCCATCTTCTTGCCGACTGCTCGACAGTGGACAGGGAGAGGCGGAGTTACTTCGGGGTCGGGCGTCTGGACGATCCTGGACTAAGAAAATTAACTCTCGACCAGGCTGCGGACTTTTTCGTCCGAGTGCAACCTGGCTAAGAGGAGTAAAACAGCACGGTGGGCACAATAGGTCTTTCTTATGGCCGAGTTTGCCTTTACGGGCTCGTCCGCTAGTGCAGCCTCCCCCCCCCAAAAAAACATTTTCGACCCCAAAATATGGGTAAAGCTGTAGTCTAAACAAAATGTGCTCAATTGAAATCGCTGATGGTCAATAAATGGTCAATCCTTTCTAGCATAGGAGAAGAGAGAGACCCAGGCAATGGAGGCAGCCATGAATGATGATTTCGGGGTGGATTCTACATCTGACAAAGTGAAGTTTAGTGGGTGCAAACCCTATCGAATTTGTGAGAGTTTCTGCGGATATAAAAGCTTCCATAACATCCTGTATCGATATAAGAGAAAGGAAAATCTAGTAATGACAATAAAACAAATACTTTTACTACTTTAGTAAATAAATATATGTATATGGTTTGTATACATAGATATGTATCTAATACGCACACTATAATGAAGTATTGTAAATTTTTAATTTCACAACATTTACATTTAGCAATTTCAAGGCTAATATCTGAATATATTTGCTCTTCAAGCTGTATAATAAACTTTATAGATATTATTATTAGACGCATAATTCATGTTTATCGTAATTATTTCATGATTTATCTGCCGTTATCTATCGATCAATCAACTTTGACGAGGAGCAACTCTTATTGTATCAAATAGCGATTAAATACTTTTGCGGTTTCGTTTAGATTTTCGTCTCAAAAATTGTCAAATCTTGCGTGTGTAGTACGAGAGTTATTGTACAAATTTGCTCAAGCTCAATAAAATCTATATGGATGTGTGTGTGTGTATTACTACCGTTCGGTATAGATTTTACGATGGTCAAATACGATTTGAAGATATGGAAATGTAAATAGTACATAATTAAAAACATCGCATCTGAACGACATCTTATCCGTTTGTTTAATTTAAGATTTGGACATGTAAGACGTACAGGCTGTATTACTTAACTGATGTATCATTTAATATGACTTGTAAGCACATACTTATCTTTTAATCCCGGTTATATCTCCCGCTTGTAGGTCAAGCTGTAATAATTCTGTTCAAGGACTGACTGACTGGGAAAAATATGGATAAAAAAAAACTGTGTGTTAAATGCTGCTTGCACGAACAAGAAGAGGATTGAAATTCGGATCGACTTACCATTCGCTGTTGTGAGCAAAGTGATTAACACCGCGGTATTATAAAAGGCGATATAGTGCTGTCACAAACTCATTTAAACACAATTTATTCACACAGAACTACACCACAAGAGTTGCAGGGGTAGTTGATAACCAGACAACTAATACAGCTTACGGAGTCACTGCAACTAGCCACCCACCACACATAAAACAAAAGAAAACATAGATTGGAAGATCTAATTCCGCTAATTGGCCTCCTAGATTTTCGAACTTAAATAAATATAGATTTCTTTCGATTAACAAAAGAAGATGTGAAAGAGAGAATCACACATGCATTTAGAAGTATAGATGTATGAATATGTGTTAAGAAATGGCACTCGTTTTTTGAAAATCGCCTACAGTGTATATCAGGGGTGGCCAACTTGATTAGATCCAAGATCTACTGATTACTGACTTGAAATTTGAAATGAAACAGTACACAATCATGTAGTATTTTTTATTTTATTAAGAGGGAAAATATAAAATGGAAAATTATTCTTAGTAACTCTAGATGGCCGTAGTGGTTAGGCGGCTGACTATCGTTGTGAGAGGACGATAGGCGCCGGGGTTCAATTCTCTGGAGGGACGGTGACATTTTTTCAGGGAGTTTAATCCCGGATCGACTTGCCATTTGCTGGTGGGAGCAAAGTGATTAACAGCGCGGCATCATAAAAGACGATATGATGCTGTCACAAAGCCAATTGAACACAACACACACACACAAAAACTACACCGCGAGAGTTGCAGTGATAGCCAGACAAGCGATACAGTTTACGGAGTCACTGCAACTAAGCACCCACCACATTAAAAAAAAAAAAACTACATTTCATAGATGTCACTATAATCAATGGAATTATTGAACGGATAACTGATGAAGTCCGCCAACTTATCAATTTTTTGGAAATCACTAAAACGAATTTCAAAATTTGATACCACTGCTTTAATTTCTGCTGTGTACATGCCAGGAATGAAATTGTAGGGAGGATGTTTTCTCATATGATCTTTGATGTTTACAAATTGTTGAAATTGTTTCTTCTCGATGTCAACTATCGTAGACTACTAGAACTGTCATAGCTGTTTGATTTTGGAATGCTGTAATAGAACTATTGTTTTATTCTTCCCTTGTAGTCTTCTCCACAATGACAGTCTAAATGACGCAGTTGCTGATAATCATCACCCCTCCTCTCTTCAAGAAATTTTATTATTTCGTCCAATAGGTCTCGAAATTTTTGCAAAAACTTGCTTCGCCTCAACCAACTTACGTCAGTGTCCAATGCTAAATCTGGTTCATTCTCATCTAATCGCCTGTTTTTAGAATTAACAATCTTGAAAGAAATATCCATGACATCTTTTGTGTTTAATCTTGTTGATGAATTATGCAGTGGTAGCTAATGAAGTCTCGAAAATCGTCGTCTTTCTGGCAAAGAGCAATAAAACCATTATGAATACCTGTCATTGCAGGAGCCCCATCAGTTGTCATTGATAGAAGTTTATGCAAAAGTAGCTTAATCTTGCTAATATATGCTTTGGATTCCGTGAGTCTTCAAACACCATCCGAATAAAAATATTATTATTCGATACGTATATTAAACTAATCTACTAGACTAATAATCGCGATAGACCGGTTGGCCACCCCTAGTGTATATGGTCTTGTAACAGCATTATATCGCCTTTTGTAAAAGGTGATTCATATAAATGAATATATGCTTGGCTTTTCTGAATTTTTATGCTGATTGTACTGCTTCGATGTGTAACATGAAGAACTATGGTACCCCTGGAGAGTTTTCTCCCCCACTATCACTTCTTTCCGTTCTCTTTTTCATTTTTTTTTTTCGTATGAGGTGTCTTTTGGAATCTTAGGGTTCCCACAGTGTGAATTTTTCTTTGTAATGACATATTAGACAACTCAAGGTTGTCAACTATCTCCTGCATACGTGGGTGACCATTCCAGGCATGTATAATTTTGTCTATTGTCTGAATTTTGGTGGTAATGGCTTCCTTTGCTACCTCCGGTTTTACTACTTCTCAAACATTTTCGATTGGGTTCATGTCTGGGGAATTGCCCGGCCAGCTAAGAAGAGGGATGTTACTCTGCTGAAAAAATGTTTTAATGGACCATCGATCATAAACATTTGGAAACCAGTCCTCCCAATTAAGGAATCAAGTGGTTTTTTGGAGGACTTCTGTTTCATGCTACCCTCGATGATTTCCAGAATTCTAAGTTTGTGTCCTTCTACTCCCTCGCCCAGTGAAGGCCCCCTTTCATCGCCATTGTCAGCTTTGGTTTCCTTCCTGTGGTTGCAAACCTATTTTCTAGGCATATTTTTATTAAACACCTTTCCGCCCTGGGGGTAAAGATTGGCTTTCTGCCACACTTTTTCTTCCCTTTAGGGCTTATATCTTGCCCAGAGTCAAGCTTAGCGTCTAAGACTTGCTTCGGAGATGTTCAGTCTTCTAGGAATATCCCTGTTTGAATAGTACCTAGTACTGATAAGAATTTTCTTGTAAAAAAATTCAAGTTCTTGAATAAATTCGAGTTTCATTGCAAACTTTGAAAAATTTAATTCCATCTTTGGAAGACTTGCCGGGAAGGTACTGCAAAAATAGTAAACGCCCTCTAAATGAAATTATGGATGCGTCTATTGACACCGCTTTCTCTGTTATAAAGCTTGTACGAGAGGCTCAACTTTACTCAAGCGAATTTGGTCTGCCATGGATAAATGTTGACGTTTTTTTTTTTTTTTTTTTTCATTCATTATCTCATCTAATAAGATCACGCTTATTGAGCAGTATTTAATAATTATTACAGGCGACCTCTGTACTAATTACACCCGCGAAATCGTACATTATTTTTCGACATGACATGTTTAATTGCGGCTTCAATTAAACAGCATCTCATCATCGGATACACACGCGAAGGAAAACGATCATCAATCATAATAATTCAGCAATTACGAGTAGGGCTCCTACAGTTAACACACGACATGAATACGCAAAATATGTCGAGAGATGATCTTTTTAATCGTTAGCGCCGCGTACAAGTTTAATTAAAACTTTCTAAGCAAACATTTTCAATTGTCACCGGTCCGAGATCCGTTTAGAATCGTACAGTTCATCAGATCGTGTTGACAGTAGTGATTATCGATATGTAGGTAGTGTTTACATTTTAAAGCGGATTTTAAACAAGCTAGATACTAAAAAAAAATGTTATTTACAAAACTTACTAAAACGAACTATGATCATGATCGAATACTTAAATTTAATAGCTGTGTAAACATATTAAACTACTCGACAATTCAGATTAATCTAAAATTAATTTTTTTTTATATATAGACACTCTGTATACTGTAAATATACAGTAGTAGGTGTTGATGATTCATTCAGGTAAGCCTTATTTGAGTCATCTTATCGTTTAATATATTACCTAATAAATAATTTATATTTATATTTTTCCATGCAATGTTTAATGACAATCATCCATTGTATGGATTAAATATCGTCCATTCAAAAATAAATACAGCTTAGGCAACGACAAAAACAAGTCGTAGGGTCATGAAATATGAATGATTTGTAATGCTAATTGCCGTCTTGTGTGAGGCCGAGCTTTGTCATGATGCAGAATTGCCATTTTGTCTGGACGAATCCTACATAATCGTCGCTTCAGATTTATTAGGATGTTAACTTTGAAGTCTAAAAATTTCATTTGAACGATGCCATCGTAATCCTAGCAGACGGTAATCATGACTTCTATTAACTCTTTACTCTGTACTCTGTATGGACTGATGACTTCTGTTCAAGTTCTTTGCACATGGTGTTTCTGATTAGCTGGCTTTCATTTCATACTAGGTCCTCCCCCCCCAAGACTGTCGTGAACCTCACCAACCAACCGTTATCTGAAGAACAGACCAGAGTACTATCGAAAGGACTAAATTTCGCTATTGCACCCAACAGGATACCGAAGGATGAAATAATCACCCAAGTAGAATGTGCAATAAGGACCTTACCAGCAGAAGAAGCAGAACAAATAAGACACGAGACGTGCAAAATACTCTGCAAAGCCAAACCACCAGCCAGAAACATCATTATTCTACGTGCCGATAAGGGAAACGCAACAGTAGTAATGACCAGGACAGACTACAATAAGAAAATCAATACCTTATTGGATCCTGAACATTACAAGAAGGTAAGCAGAGACCCTACAGCTAAAATAGAACGTCAGACCAGGAAAACTACCCAAGATACACAAAACTGGAAACCCTCTACGACCGATTGTGAGCACCTGTGGATCCCCGACTTACGAACTAGCCAGATATGTTGCCAAACAACTACAACAGTACGTGGGATTGACAAGCAGTTTTATAAAGAACTCTGAACATTTTGTGGAGATTCTGCATGAACATGAAGTAACCAGTGAAAACATACTAGTGAGTTTCTATGGAATGGAGATTTCTACGAGCAGAAAGACGGCGCAGCCATGGGATCACCACTCTCACCAGTCATCGCTAATATTTTTATGGAAACCTTTGAGGAACAAGCCATCAGCTCTAGTGACAAGAAACCGAAATGCTGGTACCGCTACGTGGACGACACATTCGTGATCTGGCCTCACGGTATGGACAATCTACGCGCATTCAAGGAACACATCAACAGACAACATGCCAACATCAACATTACGATGGAGTTAGAAGAGAATGGCTGCTTACCTTTTCTGGATGTATTGGTAAAACGCAACGAGGTGGAAAATTGGGACATGGAGTATCCCGCAAGAAGACGCATACGGACCGATATCTACACGCAACCTCACATCATCATCGACAACAGAAAAGATCCCTGGTCACTACACTACTACATGGAGCGGAAATGATTAGTGATGCTACCAACAAAACCGAGGAAATTCAACATGTGAAAGATGCACTTCAGAAGAACAACTACAAACCACAGGAGATTCGGAGATTAGCCGGAGCCAAAAAGAAACAGAAGGATGATTCATGACTAAAGCCAGCAGGATACGCACACCTGCCGTATATTGCTGGAGTCACGGACAGGCTGAAGAAAATCTTGGAGGAGAAGAACGTCAACGTCAGGTTCAGAACAGTCAAGAAAATAAAAGAACTGCTTCCATCCAACAAAGACTTCATACCGAGACTACAAGCTAAAGGCATCTACGAACTTCAATGCCAGTGCGGGAAATCGTATATTGGATAAACCGGGCGCAGTATACAGTGCAGAGTGAAAGAGCATCGCAGAGATGTCAAACAGGGAAATACAGGCAAATCTGCAGTAGCTGAACACTACCACACCGGAAACAGTCACGTAATCGACTACAATGACGTGAAGATACTGGCCAAAAGCAATCACTACTACCCACGGATAGTGGGAGAATCCATGGAAATAATGAAGAATCCGAACAACTTCAACCGAGAAGACGGATACAGATTGAGTAAGGTATGGAAGTTAGCGCTGGAGAACCCGAAGCAGCAAGGACCAACGAGGACGCATCCGAGATCATCTAACACGAATCGAGGAGAAGCATCGGACACGGATCAGAGAACGATAACGGATACGGTTCAGCGGACTGGAACGGATACCCATCACTGGAGCGGAACAGGGACTGGGTATATAACGAGGAGCAGAAGACATCAATATCAGTCTTTAGAGAACTTCTGAAGACGTTAAGTTTGACACAACTACCACGGCAATACCCGAAAGATACATCTTTATAGAAGATAGGAAGTTAGTACTCTTATGAATCCAAATCCTCTTTAATTGTGATACCGATGACTCGATGGAGATCTTGAGTATCTTCAACTCTTTTCATTGTATACGAGTTTTTTTGATGCCACACGTATAACAAGTCAGTCGGGAACCTGCATCGATAATATTTTTGTAATCGGTCGGAAATGTTAAGGAATGCAAAATAGGCAGCACGTATTTGAGCGATCATCAATATCTTTTAGTCACAATTGGTGGTGACCTTGATAATTCGAACAGTAAATGTAAGCTACAAAAACGGAGCTTTAATGATAACAATGTAGAAATGTTTTTAAATTTAATGCGAACTGAAACTTGGAGAACGAGGTTTATGCACAAACTGATGTTAATATTCAATATAATTTCTTCATCGGGGTATTTCTACACTACTATGATTTAGCATTTCCTTTAAAAACGAAAATGCAGCGGCAACATACGAATAACTGGATTAATGATAGTGTCATTAAAAGTGGGAATAGGTTGCGAGATTTATACAATGCTCAAAAATTATCTGACGATTATGATTTAAAAAAGGCTTATAAAGTAGAAGAGAAAATTCATAACAATTTAAATCGGACAACGAAACGTCAAGTATCTGAACAAAAAATTTTAAATTCTGACAATAAATCTAGAGCTGTTTGGGGAATCGTGAATCAGAATAGAGGTAGGCAAACAAAACAAATGAAAATCTCATTTGAAAATGAAAAAATAACGAACGCGCAAACTATAAGCGAATTGTTTCTAACTCAGTTCAGTAGTGTTAATGGTATTAGAGTTGATGACACTACGGTATCAATTCCTGGTAAATGTGAGCAATCACTATTCATACAACCGACTGATGAGTTGGAAGTAGAAGAGATAATTAATAGTATTGCCAATAAGCATTCCAGTGGTCATGATGGGATACCGTTTTCCATTATAAAGAAATGTGTTCAATATATTACAAAACCACTAGCAGCAATGATAAATAATTCTTTTAGCTCGTCAATATATCCTGATAGTCTTAAAATCGCTAAGGTTATACCAATTCATAAAAAGGAGTGTGAAGCTAATATTATGAACTATCGGCCAATTTCACTTTTGCCTTCCTTTTCTAAAATATATGAAAAAATTATTAATAAACAACTTATTAGATTTTTTGTAAAACATAATATCTTTCCGCCAACACAATTTGGTTTTTTGCCGGGAAAAAGTACTGAGATGGCGATTTATGATTTCATTAACAACTTAGTTCATTGCATTGATGAAGGTGATAAAATTGCTAGCATCTTCTTTGATATCTCCAAGGCTTTTTGATACTATCAGTCACGATGTTCTATTGGCTAAACTGGAGTCGGCAGGTGTGAGAGGTTTGGCGCTTGAATATATAAGATCGTATTTAAGTAACAGAAAGCAGTTTGTTAGTATTGCGGGGTAGACAATAATATACAGAGAGATTATCTGTCCTCACTCAGTCAAATTTATAGGGGAATTCCACAGGGATCGATCCTGGGTCCAACCTTGTTTTTGGTTTACGTGGCCGACATGCCTGATATTCTAAATCCTTGTTTTCTCTATCAATACGCTGATGATACATCTTGCTTAATAAGGGGAGCAGATTTTGCAAATATTTCGCAGGTGGGGGCCAATATTAACAGAGTTATGAATAATTGGTGCTCAACTAATTCTCTGGAGTTAAGTATTGATAAAACTGCCGCGATAATTTTCAACAACAAATCAGATGAAAGTATATATCTCAACTTAAATGGTAAATCTGTTCCAAATGTGAATAATTTTAAGTTTTTGGGGATGAACATTGATGCTCGTCTATCGTGTGATGCACATATAGGAGATCTAGTCAAGAAACTTAACTCTGCATGTTATGCAATTCTTAATTTACGCAACTCAGTTAGTGTTGATACTTTGAAAACATATTATTTTGGATGCGTCTATTGTAGGTTGAAATATTGTATTCTTGTTTGGGGCGCATCAGCAAAGTTTAATCGGGTATTCATAGCCCAGAAGAGAATTGTCAGATGTATATTACAGCAGCCATCAAATACGCCTTGTCGCCCATTATTTCGACGACTTTGTATCCTTACGCTACCAAGTATTTACTTACTTGAACTAGGGTTTGGGCGCAACGGAATTTGCATAACCTGAAAAGGAACTCTACTTATTACACGAGTATGACCACTAGAGGAGCTAATATTTTGGCGACTCCACGTCATAGAACTACATTGTTTGAAAAAGCTCCGGAATATCGAGCCATTAAATTTTATAACAAGTTGCCAAACTATATAAAAAATGCTACAACTGTTAATATATTTAAGTCTTCTCTAAAGAATTACTTAATTGAACAATGTTTTTACTCGTTCGAAGAATTTTTTTTAATATAATTGCAGATGCATCCATGACATTTCCCCGGTATAGCAGTCGGCGAGGTAAATTACTACCTCACCCAGTTTTTTAGCGGACACGGGTATTTCAACGCATACCTGGCTCGAATGGGTATAGCAGAGAACGCGACATGCCAGTATCACGACTCTGCGGAAGATGATGCTCACCACACCTTCTTCGAATGCGAAAGGTGGAGTGACTACAGAGACGCTCTACAAGACGAAGTAGGACCTTTAACGCCGGATAACGTCGTGCAAACGATGCTGTCCGGACACGACCACTGGCAGAAGATCGCCACGTTCGTCGAGAAGGTGCTGAAGGAGAAGAAGAGAGAGACCCAAGCAATGGAGGCAGCCGATCGAGGCTAACTACGAGGTGCCATCCTGAAGTAATGCGACCAGCGGTTCCGGGATGGATTCTACACCTGACAAAGTGAGGTTTTTTAGTGGGTGCGAGCCCCACACACCGGGGACGGGTCTCGTCCCTGATGGTGCGTTAAGGCATTTTTCCTCACTTGAAAAAAAAAAAAATTATTAAATATGCTCGTTTTTCGGATAGTCCTCGGACGACACAATCTTTGGTACCAAGACACCGGTGATCAGTACAAGAAGGCTTTCAGAGGAGGCACTATGTTGTGTATGGAAAGGAATTTGTTATGATGGCTTGTGCTTGAGATCAGTTGCAGAGAGCTTAAGACCATCATAATCTCCCCAACCACAAACGCAAAGCAAACAAGTTTATTCTAATTTTATTCAATTCATATACAATAAACAGTAGTTCTAATTTATTTATTATTCATAATACATAACATGTGTTTCAACGACGTCAAGGTCAACTTTCTAATACACAAATTATTATTTAATTACGACATCAGATTAATTTAGTTGTTGGTATAGTAATTGCGTTGATCCGTACGTTTCCTACTAAAACATTATATTATTATTATATTCTTCTCGATAACCTTTAATCTATCGAGTGTCGGAAATCCATTGTTAGAATTAGATATTGTATTGCGATGTTTACGTTTATAGGATTATTATTCATCGATCGTAACAGCCCCCCTATTTAACCGACGATTATTAATGAGGATACGGACGCAAATGCTCGTTTTAAATTCATTAAAATATTTAGCCTCACGCGAAAGTATTGTTGTTTATTGATGGATCGTTCGCATACTTAACCGATGACTAAAAACATTTAATTAGATTCGTGCATTTAAATTTCTACCTAATCGACTTTAAAACCATTCAATGGAATTTTTTCGGCTAAACGATCGAATCCTACATTTTTCTTTGTTCTTCTACGCACGTTTATTTTATACGAATTGCGTCCAAGAACTGGTACGTAATTGCACGTGCATAAATGCTCTTCATCGTAATAAATTCGTTCGCGTTTCTCGGATAAGACTCCGTTTACATGTGCGGCTCCACGCAGTCTAAATTTTTTTTTTTTGGCGATTAATAAGTCCATACAATACGTGCATCGTTCCAATAAGCTTGGGCGTGCGTCAATATCTACGCATTGCGATCGTGTAATGCGATCCTAGCGCATCGGTTTCCTATTATACATAATGTAACGGTGGACGGCCGTGTCACATTTGTATATGGAAATTTAAGCTTTGAAATGTATCATCATCAATAGTCACGAATCATCAAAGCGATAACAAGGTGTTATGCATATATCTTACGTACGCGAAGGTATGGTTAGTATGTGAGATGTATAATACGCTTATCTAGCCTTGTGTCACATTAGATTTACGTCGTCTTCGAGTTGACATGGTTTAACAAATGCGATTTGGGTAGCCACAGATTTACAATTAATTTTGCCGAGGTATCTGTCGTTATCCGAGTGCATGCTACCTCCACATATTTGGAGATGGAGTCTTGCCCCCATCATCCATGGGGCTAAAAAGTCGGCGCATCATCCACGATTGGTGAGTACCCCGTTAATAGTCATCCATATTTTTCGTTGTTGATCGAAGGCTATACATCCCATAGATTTTGGCAATGTGGAAGTCGAGTCTCTAATCCAATCACGTGCCCACGAGTCAATCATGTTTGTCCCCAATAAGGTTTTGCCTTCAGCAATCGCGTAGTATTCTATCTCACAAGAGATCAAGATTATCTTGCATTCGTTTAAATTCTCGACGAAGAGGCCGGATACGGCTTCATATGGGGAGCCATTCGATAGTGGTTGGTCTAACAAGGAGAGCTTGTCAGATGTTAACCACAGTTTTGATCCCGGCGCCATCTAGTGAGTAACTAGATTAGTGGGGCAACTAGGTTTAGAGATCTGTTTTACTGATCGACTGGTAGCGATCGGAATCCTTTTTTTTAACATGCTCTAGAGATATTTAACAATCGTTCTTTGTCCATTTTTCGATATCCTCTAAAAATAAATAATGGCAAAACCTAAACTTCAATGATGACTACACCAAGGAGTAGTCGTTTATTAAAAATGGAAACGCAAACAATGAAGCATTTTGTACAGTATGCAAGATTTATATTTCGGTGAGCCATGGAGGTAAGGCTCATAATGAGACAACTGGACACAGAACCAAAATGTCATCTGCATCATCGTCACGAAAAATAGATAGTTTCTGTGTCAGGATTGATTCTAATGAACAATACATACAAGGTAATTAATCATCATCAATCTTTTAAATCACTGGACTGTTCGAGCAAACTTGATTTCTTTTAATGTACCTATCCAGATTCGAAAATAGCAGCCAAACAATCTACGACCAGGACTAAAGCAACTGCTATCATTAAACACATCTTGGCACCCTATTCTTTATCACAATATGTTTTGAGTATGGAATCCATCTCATTCTTCGGAATCGGTACCGATGCGACGAGCAATCACAATGCAGAAAAAATATTTCCAATAACGACTCAATTTTTTGACGTTAAAGATCTGATTGCTGAGGGCGAAATAGATACAGAGAATGTCTGCGAAGAAGTTGGGACGTCAAGTTCTGACAACAATAGTGACTACTATAAGCCGAAAGCAAAGCAGAAAGGAGATTATGATATTGTGCCACTTGAGATGAAATTAAAAGTAGTGACGATAGCGCATTTCCACCCGAATTGGTTTTTGGAGTGCATTTTACAATGTTTTATTCTATTTATTAAATAAATAATGTAATATAGCTACTTATTATTACTGTTACCGCAATTAAAAAAAACAAATCAATAAAAAAAATTAAAAAAAAAAAAACGTCTCCACTCCGGCGTGAACCAACAGTTTTACTAGCTGACCGCTTTACGCCCGAGCTATACACCGCGATAGAATCCAAGTCCTGGATTCCGCAAAGGTAGTCGTCCCATTTAATTTATATATTCGACTCCTAGCTCACATTGGATCTAGATGTTTGTTGTGTTGAAATAATCTACCATCAAGGAAGCCCTGGAGTTGCTTTTACCTATTACATAGATAAAAGCAAGTTATCTCTGTCCTGTTAGGATTTAGTGTCAACGTCCACCTCCGGAAGTCTGCTCCCATTATAGCAAGATCAGTTGTTAAGATGGTTTCAGTTTCGAACGATGAAGCTAGGGATACACAATATTTTTAACAAATATTTTTGTTCCGTCTTTGCTGATTGTTTTTGTCCCGTAATCTGGCAGTTAGAATTTTTCAATTACTATTCTTGAAGTTTTGAAAAGTTTGAATGATCTGAAAATGCGCGATGGTGCGGGTCCTAATGGCATTCCAGCACTATTTCTACACTCTAACAGGCGTCAGTTGGTTGAGAACTATCTTCCGATCTCACTGTTGTCGATTTTGTCGAAGATTCTGGAATCAATTGTTTACGATCACCTTGTACTTGTCTTGAGAAATTGAGAAAACCAATACGCACGGGAATTCATGGCGATCGTATCCGGTGAATCATGTCCTACGTACAAAACCGAAAACGAGCGGTTAGTTTGGGCTGTTTCACTTCGGATATGCTTCACGTTACGTCCGGAGTGCCGTAAGCCTAGCATCTGGGACCACTACTTTTTACTACACATATATTAACGATATAACTTCTTGTTTTCATTTCTCCAAATTCTTATTATATGCAAATGACCTCAAAGTATTTAAGGAAATTAAATCAACAAGTGACCGATTCAATCTGCAACATCGCCTTCAAAAATATTGTGATTGTAAATTTCGCTAGAAACAAAATTGTCTATAACTTCCCATATAACATCCTTGATCATCAAACTATCTATTGCTTTTGAGATTAACGATTTGGGTGTTCTGTTCGGCAGTAAATTGTTGTTTAATAAGCATGTTAGACTTCTTTTTGTTTCCAAATTTGAAAAAATTACTTGCCGAGCGGAAATTTGAGTTAAATGAGCAGGTTATCGCCGCCACGGAGGCTTTCTTTACAGAATGTATTTTTCAGACGGGTTAAAGAAGTTGGAGCATCGCTGGGTCAAATGTATCGAACTCACTTTTCCAAAATTTTTGTTTCTCTTTCGTAGGCTAAGTATTTATCGGACCATCCTCGTACACATTCAATTAAGGGAACCAAACTTTAAGAAGAGATTATAAAATCTTAAAGAAACGTCACGCAAACAAATTATCGCGATAGCACATTGTTTTCATAGCTAATTAGTTAAGTTAATTTCTGTTTAATTTGAGCCGTTCAGTCTTTACAAAAGAAAAAAATATGTACAAGAATCAAACAACCGATATCGCAAGTCATACTGTGAAATTCGCCACGCTAAACATTTTCATTGTTGTCCCGGGTCAGTTTTGGTAAATAGTCAGATCCAATCTCTTTTTACTAGATATATAGAGTTTGTTTCGTCTATGCAGTCTATTGTACGATTAATCATTGACGGATTTATTCGCGGAAACCGTATCGCCGCTTGATGAAATTAACCCGGAATAAGTGACGATCTATTCATATTATATGATGCATTTTATAGTAAACATCCACGATGATGTAATTAAATAATAAAATGTATGTATGCAAGTATGATACAGCGTAGATACATACACATGTTGGGTGGCAAATTTGTAAATTGCGAGAATATATACCGACGACCTTGGGAAATGTTAGCAATAAAAGTGACAGTGTGGAACGATTCGTGAATAATCATGCGTCTGACATAATTCGTTTTCTTCTGCAGCTTTTTGTTAGGCGTTTATGTTAAGATTATTACAGTAAATAATGTTGATAAGTGTTAGTTTTTGCTTCGCCGTTGTAACTGTTTATTTATTATCGTTTTACTTCAAGTTTGTATTAGTTTAAACGTAAATATTTTTCTTGTCACTGCAGATGTTATAGATGTCTAGTAAACAAAGCGAAATATTACATTTTTTCAGTCAAATTTAACAAATTAATCTAAAGGTTAAGGTTTTTACACGTTTTGGATATGATTTGCGATTGAAACCACGATTGATTTGCGATTGAAGCCACTTGACTTACGTGTTCGCAAGCACCCTAATAAAAATGATGATTGAGGATTGGGAAAGCATTGAAATATATAAAAGTATAAAAATTTATAGTTTGAAAATATTAAAATATATGAAAATATAAAAATTTATCATTTGAACGTATTAAAATGTATAAAAGTATAAAAATTTATATTTTCAAATTATTAAAATATATGAAAATATAATAATTTATATTTTAAAAATATTAAAATATATGAAAATATAATAATTTATATTTTAAAAATATTAAAATATATGAAAATATAATAATTTATATTTTAAAAATATTAAAATATATGAAAATATAATAATTTATATTTTAAAAATATTAAAATATATGAAAATATAATAATTTATATTTTAAAAATATTAAAATATATGAAAATATAAAAATTTATAATTTAAACGTATTAAAATGTATAAAAGTATAAAAATTTATATTTTGAAATTATTAAAATATATGAAAATAAAAAATTTATCATTTAGAAATATTAAAATATATAAAAAAATAAAAATTTATAATATAAACGTATTAAAATGTATAAAAATATAAAAATTTATATTTTCAAATTATACAAATACATGAAAATATAAAAATTTATATTTTAAAAATATTAAAATATATAAAAATATAAAAATTTATAATTTAAACGTATTAAAATGTATAAAAGTATAAAAATTTATATTTTGAAATTATTAAAATATATGAAAATAAAAAAAAATTATTATTTCTAATTATTAAAATATATAAAAAAATAAAAATTTATAATATAAACGTATTAAAATGTATAAAAGTATAAAAATTTATATTTTCAAATTATTCAAATACATGAAAATATAAAAATTTATAATTTAAACGTATTAAAATGTATAAAAGTATAAAAATTTATATTTTGAAAATATTAAAATATATGAAAATAAAAGAATTTATCATTTAGAAATATTAAAATATATAAAAAAATTAAAAATTAATAATTTAGACGTATTAAAATGTATGAAAGTATATAAATTTATAATTCAAACGTATTAAAATATAAAAATTTATAATATAAAAATATTGAAATATATAAAATTATGAAAATTTTTAATTTAAAAATATTAAAATATATGAATTTATAATATAAAAATAATAAAATATAAAAAAATATAAAGATATTAAAATATATTACACCTACGTAAGTACATATATAAGTATGTAGGTATATATGTAAATAATATTACTTATTGTTATTGATGTGTACAAATCGCAAGTAAGTATCTATCTAAGTAGGCAAGTTAGTACTTGCAGTTTTCAGTTTATTAACGACAAGAGTACGTTTTGCAATTTAGCTGTCAAAAAGTGGTCCTTGAAGTCATGAGAATCAACGTTGCTAATATACTGAATTTGCTACGTACAACATTCCTTGCTGCAAATATGCTGTTACACCTATAACACGTGAAGAACAAGAGTCATATGAAGTTTATGAACATGAAGACTGTGTAGGTGCCCCAAGAAGGAGATAGTTGAATTGATATAATGTTCATAATCTTCATCATATTCACTTCTCGGTTGAAATTGAAATTGTTAAAGTTGAATTAACGTCCTAATGGAGGGGATGCCATCCAAAGGAAATATATTACCTCTTTGATAAGTACAATTAACTTCACAGTTTATTCGTCTAATAATAGTATATTTTGCTCCAAAATGGAGGCTTCGTCGTCGAATGGTCTCGAAAGACTGGAGTTAAATTGATTTGTCTGTGTCTGGACACTCGAAAATGACAAGAACACCACGAAGGTACAGTTAACAAAAAGACTTACACAGACAGCTGTCAAACTTTTTCTACCAATTTTGACAGTTGTAATACGAAAAAAAAAATGGAGTTTTGGAGTGAACAGAGATCTTGTTGAAAATAGACATTAGGTTGGTAATCACTGCACTAAAACTTGCCCCTCTCTGCCGACTCTAATAATGACTACACAATATGTATCTACGTCAGTACTTACCGCTATATTCAACCAACAAAAGACGTGAACTCGAAACGTACCTGCTGTAACAAAACAGAAAAAATACAATAATTAGAAAAATCCATCGAATCATACTACATACAATAATTAATTAAATATTAAAGTAAATTACGTGTTACATATTCAGCCAGCTTTAGTTGGAAATCATTAAATTTAAACGGCAATAAAATGAATCATCATAACCAAGCCATTGTTCAGGCATTTCCTTCAATGGAATCAAAAAAAAAATTGTTGAATCACTATTTAGTATCATCTAATACATAGTAGTAAACGTCATTATAAATAAATAATATTCCAAATCTTCTTCTTGGGAAGATTTTCCCGAAAAAATCATACTTCTTTACACATATACATAGATGCATCATCAGCTGACACACCCCTTCCTTTTTGCTGCGGTTTCGAATTAAAATATTTATCTTCTACGTTACAATTTCCGCCTAGTTTGTGGATGAGTCAATGTCATTCTTCATTTCTTTTGTTGTATCATACGTATGCATATGCCCACTCCAACATCGTCGGTACCTGTCTATTCATCGTTTCATTCATAAAGTTAAACTTTATGTGTGCGAGAATCTGATATCTGCACGCCTACGTGATTACTAACTTATTGGTAGTTTATTTCGCAAACAAATATATGACTGTATGTCTACACGATTTGCGTTTATTATATGAATTACATTTTCTGAGTATCAAGGTGATATAATTTATAACTTCAAAATATATTATGAATTACGCTACGCGTCTAATTAAAATTATTCATTCATTATGTACTATAATAAAGAAGTAAATGTCAATCTAGAGTTAACATTTACATACGACCAGCTTTTTTTTTTCTATATACATACATATATGAAATATTTTTACGTATTGAAGGTTAATAAATGTGTAATAAACATACTTCTATAATTTCTTGCCACTATGCAATTAAATTTGATAAAACTCCTTTTTTTTTAATTACAACTGTCAAAATTGGTATAAAAAGTTTGACAGCTGTCACACAATACTGTACTATTGTAAATTTTTTTGTCTATTTTCAATAAGAATTGAATACGATTTCGCCCTTGCAGGTAGAGCGACGCTCGGGTCCACCATCTACTTAGATAAGCTTTCTTTCATGTGCCAGATGGTCTACCGAGTGAATTGACGTTATGACTTGAAACGACACTGCGGATGTCGTACGGAATGCTGACCCAACTCGTATTAGTATTTTTCTTTGCAATCTCCCCATTATATTTCGATAGACCTTCTTCTCTAAAACGTGGCAAGCCATATAACACAATAGAGTGTACCACCTCATTCAGCAACTTGCACTTGAGGCTACTAGGTCCACCTATATTTGACATTTTCTTTGACAGCGTCGCCACCCTTTCTTCCGCTTTTAAAACTTTTGTTATAAATTTTAATATTTTTTAAATTAAAAATTTTCATAATTTAATATATTTTAATATTTTTATATTATAAATTTTTATATTTTTGTATTTTTTAATACTTTTAAATTATGAATTTTTATATTTTCATATATTTTAATATTCTTAAATTGAAAATTTTCATAATTTCACATATTTTAATATTCTTATTTTATAAATTTTTATATTTTCGTATATTTTAATACTTTAAAATTATAAATTTTTATATTTTTATCTATTTGAATATTTTTATATTATAGATTTTGATACTTTCATATATTTTCATATGTTTGAATGATAAATTTTTATACTTTCATACATTTTAATACTTTTAAATTATAAATTTTTATATTTGAATACATTTTAATACGTTTAAATTGTACATTTTTATACTTCCATACATTTTAATACGTTTAAATCATAAATGTTTATATTTTCATATATTTTAAAATTCTTAAATTGAAAATTTTCATAATTTTACATATTTTAATATGTATTCTTATTTATTTTTATATTTTCGTATATTTTAATACTTCTAAATTATAAATTTTTATATTTTCATATATTTCAATATTCTTAAATTGAAAATTTTCATAATTTTACATATTTTAATATTCATATATTATAAATTTCTATATTTTCGTATATTTTAATACTTTAAAATTATAAAGTTTTATATTTTTATCTATTTTAATATTTTTATATTATAAATTTTGATACTTTCATATATTTTAATATGTTTGAATGATACATTTTTATATTTTAATATTTATTTTAATACGTTTAAATGATAAATTTTTGTTTTAATATTTTTAAATTATAAATTTTTATACTTTCATACATTTTAATACCCTTAAATGAAAAATTTTTATAGTTTCGTATATATTTTAATACTTTTAAATTATAAAATTTTATATTTTCAGACATTTTAATAGGTTTAAATTATAAATTTTTATATTTCCATAATTTTAATATTTGTAAAAAAAGTATGTTAGATAAATTTTTTTCTTGTGCCCGCATTTTGACAATTAAATACTGCATGACAGTAGTTCATCTAACATACTTATGCCAAACACGATGCAATGCATTACGTTCAATTCAACTAGATGTGAGTACAACATCATACGAACTTAGAAAAATGTGACTCCAAAATTTACAAAAACGCACCATTTTCAGATCAAGCAAAAAACTTTTACAAAGAGTATTTTTTCCATACATCCATAATAAAAAAGTTTTTCCTATTGGTACACCAATCCGGCAACAAACTGTACTTTCATACATTTTAATACTTTTGAATTTTAAATTGATATATTTTCGTATATTTTAATACTTTTAAATTATAAATTTTTATATTTTCATATATTTAAAAATATTAAAACACATATATAAAAATATAAAAAAAATTCATGAAAATTTTTTTTTCGGACGTAGCCAACCCACAAACTGGCAAGTGGCCCGTTTGAACCGCCATGATACTCACCCTAGAATCATCGGACAAGACATACATCAGGGTGTTTGAGCTGTCTTCGCTGTACTTGCTGTTCCCATCCTACATCTCCCTTCCTTCACTTCAACAGGAAGATTAAGAGTTCAGATAGTCGTGCTCAACTCATTTGTCTTTCTTATCTCTCTTTATCTCCTTTACTTTTCATAATTGATGTGAACATTGTGCGTGCCACTGGGTGTAGACGATAACATAACCTGTACTAAGTTCTCCGGTGTCATTTCTATTCTCAGTTCAGTATACACTGGCTTACGAACATCTGCCCATCTCCGACATTGAAAGAGGGTATGCTTCACAGTATCCTTCTCCCCACAATATACATAGGTGCTGTCATTATCTTTGCCAAATCTGACAAACTTTTTATATATTTTAATATGTTTAAATTATAAATTTTTATACTTTCATACATTTTAATATGTTTGAATTATAAATTTTTATATTTCCATATATTTAAAAATATTAAAAATATATAAAAATACAAAAATGTATCATTAAAAAACATTAAAATATATAAAAATATAAAAATTTATCATTAAAAAATATTAAAATATATAAAAATTTAAAAATTTATCATTTAAAAATATTAAAATATATAAAAATATAAAAATTTATCATTAAAAAATATTAAAATATATAAAAATATAAAAATTTATCATTAAAAAATATTAAAATATATAAAAATATAAAAATTTATCATTAAAAAATATTAAAATATATAAAAATTTAAAAATTTATCATTTAAAAATATTAAAATATATAAAAATATAAAAATTTATCATTAAAAAATATTAAAATATATAAAAATATAAAAATTTATCATTAAAAAATATTAAAATATATAAAAATATAAAAATTTATCATTCAAAAATATTAAATTATATAAAAATATAAAAAATTTATAATTTTACATAATATTTTTAAATGATAAATGTTTATATTTTAATATTTTTGAATTAATTTTTTTTTATACTTTCATACATTTTAATACGTTTAAATTATAATGTTGTTAGATTTCATAATTATTTTGACATTTTTATTTATTCAAATTTTCTGTGCGGTTTTATTTTAGGTTATAACTGATAGAGATCTACTTGACAATTTGTGTTGCCAACCAAACTCTTTTATTTCCTGATTTAGTAATAGGACTAAATTTTATTAAATTTAGCACCAATTATGATTACAAATTCCATTGATGTCATACGCATAGCCAACTTAAAAAAGAAAATTAAAAAAAAAAACGACTTGAACGAGCCTTCATTTCGTACCTACGTACATACTAACATACGTAATACCGAAAAAGGTTAAACAAATAATAGAAAAGAAATATACGCAACGCAATCAATAATAATTACGTAACGAGGAAACGAACCATATATTTCATTACGTCCGTAGGCTTCTCAATCCGCGCAGACAATTGCAACAACGTTGCGAGCTGCTGCGATACTTCCTTTCTACACTCTTTCTTTTTTTCTCTCTCTCCCTCTCTCTCTTTATCGCAATCAATTTTATCGTTACATTATTAACATGTTAATATCACGGTTGACTGGCAGCCGGTAGACAGACGTTCTTCGTAGTTATTGGCCCTCGTCTACATACATACACGTAAGTAAAAGCATTGATCGAAAAATATCAGTATAGTAGCGTTATTTTTTTGTTGTTTATTATTCGTTGTTAGACATAAAAGGCGAAACCGAGTTCGAACGACCCTCAAGGTTGAGGTCGTTCTCTTCAATTTCGAACACAATTGCATGTCTGATCGGCGGCCGTATGACGTACGTTACTAGATTCAATTCAATTGTTTAATTAATTATTGCCGAAATTTGAGGTTCAGACTTGAGAGGAAATCAAGGGAATTATCCTCAGATATATGGAGGTCAAGGTTAACGGTTTACAAAATTGTTTAGATCGATCGATTGAAATGTGCAACTTGCGTTGATGGTATTATTTTAATGGCTATATTACTATAATAATAATAATAATAAAACTGTCTTGTAAATTAAGATCGTCTAAAAACAATTTTTCACACACATCTATAACGATGTACCAGTTCAAGCTCTGCTGTTGTTTGTAGATTTATTCTAGCTATAGCTGATGAATATTTAAATATGGGATAGTCGAAAAAAACTTGTTAAACACGGGTATCTATTGACGCACGTCTATCCTAACCGACTATTTCTATTTTTTCCTTTTTTTTTATTGTTAATTGTTTTATTGATGATAATAGTGAATCTATTTATAAACTTATAAAATACCGTTCTTATGAATTTTGTATCAAACTTGGAAAATATTATTCAACTAAAGTAGCAATAAATCAATTTAGGTACTACAAAAAAAAGCGTCGATGAGAATGCAGGTTTTTATAAAGATGAGTACCATGATTAACTGAAGAAATCGAGTAGAATGGAGGCCTAGCTAAAGAGCAATTCGAGTTCAGGAAGAATAGGTCAACAATTTAATGCAATTGAAGTAGTCAAGAAAACACATGAGCGTCAAGAAAAGTGGTGCGTCCTGACAATTCTAGATGTCCGAAACATCTTCAATTCGGCGAATTAGAACCTCATAATAGAGATAATTCCAATACTGATTAAACAATAACTCTATACCGTGTGTTAGAGTGGATGACTTGAATATACAGACGTGGCACAATAAGCCTGAAGGCTGCCTTGCCTTACTGGTGACCCTAAGTCGGACGGGTCTGGTTTAACCGACTGTCTTTAAATTATTTAACGAAGATGTCAATCTCTTGTTTTGACTGAAACCTTTTCCCTCTCAAATGTTTTGTTGAGCTTAAAAAATAGCCAGAAATCACGCATCGCAAAATCCAGTGAGTAAGAAGGATGTTCTATAATTTTGATTTTATTTTCCGCTAAATACTGACTGCCCCAGAAATCTATAAGGTATCTTGGCATAATCCTGGACCATCGTCTTACGTTCGGTGAACATATCAAACAGGTCATCAGTAAAGCAGAGGTACGGATACCACTGCTAGAACGTGTTTTGCCAAATATCGAAGGTCCAACGAATGAAAAAAGAAGTTCTTCCGATCGAATACATCGCAAATACATCTACGAACAAGGGGGAAAAAGTTCACGAGCAGAGGCAAGGAAAATTAGTATGAGGGCCTGGACGAAGAGATGGGAAGCAAATGTAGAAAAAGCACAGTGGATCAAACGATTAATTAACAACATTGAGCTATAGATTGACTGCCGACGTAGACACCTGGACTATCACCTCACACCACCCACGTAGAACAAATTGATTGGGCCAATATTTGTTAAAAATTGAAAAATATACTTTTTTTGTCAACATTTTATAATATAGGTCCATCATATATAAAATTATTGGCCCAATATCGTTTGTGTTATTGGTAAAATATTGGCATGTCTATTATTTATAATATTGGTCGATTCTGAATAAAATTTTTAACCCAATATTGTTTGTAATATTGGTAAAATATATATTCAACTGCATTTGATAAGATTGGACCATTATGTACTAAATTATTAGTCCAATATTATTAATATATGTATTTATTCTCTTAATAAATAAATTTTGACTCGTTATATTATAAAATCTTTCTGCAATATTAGATTTTAAAATCGGACAAGTAATGGCAATTTATACTGATTTTTGATGAAATACTGCACGTTTTATTGTTTTTTTTTTTTTTTTTTGACAATACTGGTACACCTAAAAGCTATTTGTATACACATTCGCCCAATTTCAAAAACTTATAGAGTGAAGGCATTAGGCTACTTTTGATTTAACAGTATTGTTACAGGCTACACCAGAGAATATTAAAGAACACTATATTTTAAAATCCCGACAATACAATTATATTCATTCGACCTTTACGAATATTACTATATTGGGTGGCCCAATATTTTAGGGCCTTCATTCGATTAACCAATATGTGGAAAGTTCTTATGATGGCATATTGATGTGTTGTGATTTTGTCAATGTTGGTATAAACAATGTAAGAAAATATTCACCCAATATTACATTTTAATCGTAATTGAATCGTAAAATTGAACGAGTTTATGATAATACTGACTGATGCAATTCTTATGTTTTAGTAAGAAAAGCTGAGAATACTTTGAGAATTTGTTTGCATCCAAAGGATCTTTTTTTTTTTTTTTTTTTTTTTTTAATATGTGGTGGGTGCTTAGTTGCAGTGACTCCGTAAACTGTATCGCTTGTCTGGCTATCACTGCAACTCTCGCGGTGTAGTTTTTGTGTGTGTATGTTGTGTTCAATGGCTTTGTGACAGCATCATATCGCCTTTTATGATGCCGCGCTGTTAATCACTTTGCTCCCAACAGCGAATGGCAAGTCGAACCGGGATTAAACTCTCTGAAAAAATGTCACCGTCCCTCCAGAGAATTGAACCCCGGCACCTATCGTCCTCTCACAACAATAGTCAGCCGCCTAACCACTGCGCCTAACCACTAAATAGTGTAATTAAAAAACAAACATTCAAATTGCCTACTGTAGAGATGACATTATTTATAAATCAAACAATGCTAAATATTTCTCTACACTTGATGCAACTAGTGGATTTTGGAACATTCCTCTAGATAAGAGCAGTAGTGATCTTTGTACTTTTGGTACACCTTACGGTCGTTTTAAATTTTTAAGACTTGATGTGTTTCAAGAACGTTTTAAAAATATTTTTTCAATTGAAAGAGTAGAAATTTACATTGACGATATCTTAATTTTTGGTAGTACAAAAGAGGAACACGATGAAAGATTGGAGAAAGTTTTTAAAATTGCTCAAAAAGAAAATATAAAGTTTAATCTAGGCAAATGCAAATTTGGTTTAAAAGAACAGGGTTTCTCTGTTGATGATGACAAAATTAAAGCTATAATTGATATGCCCGAAACACAAAATAAAAAAGATGCGAAAATAACTATAAATGATTGATGATGATTGATAAATTAAATGAAGCGATGACAGGTGCAGTCTCTTCCAAAATTAATGTCACTCCCTGTGCCGAAAAACACGTCATATATATAACTGCTAATGCAAATTAGATGCATGAAGTTTAATCGATATTCGGGAGCGACATTAATTTTGGAACAGACTGTACATATACTGCACAAACATTGACAATATGTATCACATCATCTTCCAGTGCAAACGCAGCAAAGTCCGGGATCAAATCGGGAGTGAGTTAAGTCCTGAAAATATATCGAAGTAGAAGCAGAGGAAATACAGAGACAAAGAAGATTACAAAATTAAAATCAATGATCTAAGCGTTTTGTATATAATAAATCACGAACACTTAATCACTAATACCACTTGTTGAATGGGGGACGTAGAGAAGAGTAAGAAAGGAAGAAAAGACAGCCCAATACTCTGAAGTGATGTCATGATCGATGGTTGCAGAGCATACTTAGGGGGTTATCTATCGAGCCTCCTAACGTCCTAAAAAAAAAAAAAAAAAAAAGCAAGCCATGTAAGATAAACGATTTGCAACTGTAAATATAGGAATGGTTTAAGGTTATATTTTTGATGGTTATATCTATGTAGTTTTGAAAGCAACCTAGTAACAAACGTAGTATAAATTTACAATAATTTTAAAGAAATGCATCATTCGATATCTATGATTTATATAATTTATTCATCCTTGAAATATATCTTATTAACAATTATGACGTAAATATATACATGGCTACAAGAACATACACAAGTTATATGGAACATAAATTATCATATTCGATTTCGAAATAATAAAGCAGTTGAACAACACACCACCGTTTAAAATCGCAATTTTTTTTTTCTTTCTGTTAAATCTGTTTTTATCGTGTCCGATTGAAATCCGATTGTGATAATGCTAATTATAGAATCGCAATAATAAATTTAATTCTAATATAGTCGTCTGTACTTAAAATTAATCTAGCGTGATATTTCGTATAAGCGAATTGCGTCACCAACCAACGTTTATAACTGTCTACCAGCGTAAACAACTGGTGATAAATTAGGATTTGAAAACCGTAGGGGCTATGATTTAGTTCCCCATATCTTCAGGTATATTACGTTAGCATCGATTCGCGTAATGACGCAAGAGAAATTGTTTAGGAATTCTACTGCAGAGATATTACCTCCAGATAAACGAGAAGGACATAGAGATCAGGGCCTTAAAGAAGGATAAGTTTGGAGATCAAACCGTAATCGCGGAGGTTCCTCGAGAACAAGCTCTAATTAAAAGTCGGAAAATAAGAATAGGCTGGACGGAATGTGGAATCAGGGAAAGGATGGATATATACAGACGTTTCAAATGTCTTGAATACGGCCACAAGACTAGAAACTGTAGAGCACAAGTCGGAAGCCGTGATAGCGCGCGATATAAATGCAAAATCCCATCTGTGGGAATCACCTACCAGGGACAAAAAATGAGATCTTTGGGCAGAGTGGATTGCGGAACTAGAACTGGTTTGTCATGACACCGGAGGGAGGCCAACGTTTGTTAGAGGGGAAAGGGGAAGTCATTTATAGATGTCACGTTGTCTACGCAAAAGATGGCATCCCATATCACAAACTGAAGAGTGTCGGATGAGGAGACTTTGACAGAGCATCGCTACATCTTCTACGAAATAACAGGCGATAAGGAACCAAAAAGGAGGAACATTTATAACTGACTGGAAGTCCTTTGAGGCCAATGTAGACATTAGACTTGCCAATATGACAAAGGGGGAAAGGAGCTCTCACAGTAAATGTACTGAAATTATAAAAGAGGCGTATAAAAATAGCACTTGCGGCTGCTCGAAAGGATCGAGAAGTGCTCCTTATTGGTGGAACGAAGAAATTAGTAAAATGAGATCCCAATGTACGGGGGTGTGCTAGGACTAACCGCAAAGAGGGAGGAGAGGAAGTGAGACGACGAGCTATGGGGACACCAAAAGAGAACTGCATAAATTAATTAGGATTTCAAAGAAAGAGAATTGGAAAAGAGAGAAGAAAAATAGTAGTGAAGGGATTGAAGAATTTTACACCCGCTACCATATCGAATGAAGATAGGAAGAAAGAGGTAAGAAAACTGTTCCCAAATCCAACAAGCCTAACTGAGAAAACTATAAAATGAAAGTTAATACAATCCCGACGTTCACAGCTAGCCATAAATAAAATGAAAATTGGCAAAGCTCCAGGGCTGGATGGTATCCCTATGGAAACGATTAAGGAAATCGAAAAGATAAAAGGGGCGTGGCTATTGGAGGTACTGAACACATTGCTACAAGTACACAAGTTCCCAAGCGAATGGAAACTCGCCAAAGTGATACTAATACCCAAATAGAAAGCAAAGGAGGTTTGGCTAGACACCAATATGGGTTTAGAAAAGGACGGTCCACATTGCAGGCCCTTGACTTAATCCAAAATATAACTGTGAAAAATGGGCACAAGTGGAATGTCTTGGTGACATTGGACGTCCAAAACGCCTTCAATACGACCAGCTGGAATTTGATTTTGGGAAAGTTGCAAAAAAGAAAATACCCGCGTACCTGATCAACCTGGTAGCGGACTATCTGGGCCGACCTTATGGAACGTCCTATATAATGACGTGTTGGAGATTACACTAGAGGGGCGGGCGAAAACAATAGCTTTTGCCGACGATCTGGCACTTGTAGTGACGGCGGATACCAAGGCCGACTTAATAAGAATTACAAACAACAATCTTAGACAAATTGATAACTGGACGAGGAGAAAACCGAAGCACTCTTAATAACTAAGAAAAGAAAGAGAGAGGGTGGAGAGGAAATGGTACGTAAAGACCACATAAAGTACTTGGGGGTCTTTTTTGATACGACAGGAAGCTACAGGGAGCATTTGAAGAGAGTCAGCAAAAAGGCGGAAGATAAAATGGCAAAAATAATAAGGCTAATGCCTAACCTGGGAGGACCGATAAGTTCTAAGAGAGTTGTGTTGGCGGCTACGGTGGATTTCATATTGCTCTATGGGGCACCAGTTTGGGAAATAGTGCCCTGAGATGTAAGCGAAATCTGCTACTTCTACAAAAAAAACACAACGGCAGATACTAATCAGAGTTGCAGCGGCTTATAGGACGTATTGTAATTTTCATACTCGTGTCTTAATAGCTATCATTAAATGCTCGTTGCATAATATACTATTAAAACACAATATTTTCAGATTTCCATTCAGTAACTTCGAAATATTACAAAAATTGGTAGAAAATTAAAAAAGGGAAACTATTTCGGAAAAACTCCAAACCAAGCGGATTTTTTTCTACAGCATATTTCAAACACTTCTCAGGCTAAAGTCATAGAAGTTGAAACACAAACCATCATTAAATAAGAAGGATAATGAAATAAAAAAATTAAGGCATAAACTGAGCATGTCAAATTAAACTGTAAGAAGAAACAAAAAAACAATTTCAAATTTAAGAACATTATTAGAAACCTTGAAACATAAAGGATTATTGGATAGTGACTGCTACAATAGTTTAGATATGAAGAAATTTGCCTTAATATTACATTATTATTCTCCTAAGGCAGGGTACTTTAGTTCTTGTTATAAATATATATAAATAGAAATAAAACTATATTTTCTATTACTTTATAGATTGAAGTTTATTTTTAATTTTAGGTAAATTCTAAAACTACCTCATCCTGCATCAATTCAAAAATGGACCATGTCGGTGGATGCTGAGCCTGAGGTTTTTGATTATTTAAAACAATTGCCTACCAATCTCCGAGATTATTGTTTAATGTTAGATGGCATGGCTATTCGAAAGCAAATCGTTTGGAATACGAAATTTGAAGGATTTTGTGATTATGGACAATTTCTTCAATTGGGAGAAGATCAAACAGCGGTAACCGAAGCTTTAGTATTCATGCCGGTTTCCATTAATGGACACTGGAAAATTCCAATTGGATATTTTTTGCATGTGCGTTCAAGTGCAAATATACAAGCACAGTTGATAAAAAATATTTTAACTTTGTGCAGCGAAGCAAGTGTACGAGTGTGGTCTCAGTAACTGTCGATTACGCTACAACCAATTTTTTTGCGTTTGGTTTATTCGGGTGTTACTTATATGGAATATATCAAGTTGGTTAGAAACTCAATCGCATTTAATAAGTTAAAAACTAATAAAGGGAACATCAAGTGGCAATTTGTTGAAAATATTACAGATATTGATGTGAAAGTTGCAAATAAGCTTACTTTAAATCATATATTTTTACAAAATAACAAGATGAAAATTAATTAATTTCTGGCTGGTTCTGGAAGTGAGCATTTTAAAAATTTAGATGCTACAATTGAATTTATTAGATGTGTCGATAGGATGAAAAATGATTAAGACACTCGTATTCATTACAACACTCGGCTAAGCCTCGTATTGTAATTTTCTAACTATTACATTGTCAAAAAAAAATCAAGTTAGAAAAACGATTCCTTCTAGGTGTGACACTAATATCAGTGAGTATACAAATCTGCAACAAAATAAAAATTTTAATTTCAATCAGCTCATGACAGATCACTAATTATACGTAATAACCTACCATATATTATTATTATTATAACGTTCTAAATATGGCAATGCATCAACACAGGAAGCCGATCGAGGAGAGGAAGAAAGAAAAATAGATTTTGATTGACGTGCATGGTGTTACAATCGGGCGGCTATCGCTCCTTTTAAGTGCTATTTATAACAGTTTTGACGTCCGCACGCACTCTTCGATATACACATTAACGTTATACATTTTATAATACGAAATGTGTAAGAAAAAAAAAACAAAAACGAATGAGTTGTTGTTTTTGAGCAAATCTTGGGCAATATTTGTACTGCATCGCTTGGCAAACTGGTAACATCCGACGTGGCTCGTGCGTCAATTGATGTTTGAGCTTCTTATTCTGCAACGAGTGTAAAAACCGAATGAATGGAGACGAACTTGCGATAATAAAACGTGTCTACAGTGCAATGTAAATACATGAAATGTTTAATGAGAAACATCAATTTTTTAAATTTTAAATATAAAATTTTTAACATATTTTATTTTTTTAATAATAATAATAATAATAATAATAATAATATTTATTCATGCTACTACACAATAGTGTTTACACACGTCAGAACTCTATAGTACTCTATAGTATAGATAGATAGATACAGTAATAATTCATAAAAACTACATATCAACAAAATCATTCACTAAAAATTCGTCTACAGTGTAAAATGCCTTGGAGATGAGATAGTTCTTCAGAATGATTTTAAAGTGAGCAAAAAGGAAGCTGTCTAACATTACTTGGCAACGCATTAAAGAATTTTATTGCGTAATAATTCACCCCATCCATTGATTTAGATAGGCGAAGGTAATTTAACCTAATATCACTTCCACGGCGTGTATTATATTCGTGGAATTCACCATTGCAACTGTACCTGCTAATATTTTTCTTTATAAACAGTAAGCACTCTAAGATAAACAAAGAGGGAACAGTTAATATTTTAAGTTGACTAAAGTACAACCGGCAATCATCTCTATATCCTAAACCCGCTAACAATCGAACACATCGCCGCTGAACACCAAAAACTTTACCCAAATGAGACGAATGGCCCCAGACATGTTAGACTGAAACAGTGCGTAATAGATCTGAATCAGGTACTGCGGCGATAACCTATCCGCAAGTGATCAATTTAGCACAAAGTAAATCAATATGAGGTTCCCAAGTTAATTTGCTGTCGACACAAGTCCCTAAGAAAGTCACCGTACCATTCGCAATCTCATTGTCCTGCTGACGAAGACTAAAAAGCAGTGACTGGGATTTTGTCGAATTTAAAGTTAAGCCATTAGCCAAAAACCAATCCTCAACGCTATTCTCACAATCCGCAACACACCTACCCAATTCATTGATACACTCACTAGAATTTATTACAGTGGTGTCATCCGCAAAGAGAACGAAATCGGAACGAGGATTGCAGTGAGGAAGGTCGTTAACGTAAATAAGAAATAAACAGGGACCGAGGACAGAGCCCTGTGGTACTCCATACGTCAATTCACGCATGCCAGATATACATTCGCCAATCCTAACACATTGGGGCATCGATGGGTAAAGAAACGAGTGAAGAAGCGCAATACTGTCAACCGCAAAATTATAAAATCTTAATTTTTCAATAAGAATCTTGTGACTAACACAGTCAAAAGCTTTCGTGAGGTCGTAAAACATTGCCTGTGTGTATTTCTTATTATTAAAATTTGCTAATATTTGATTTGTGAAGCTGTTAATTGCTAATGTTGTAGATAATTTATTACGAAAGCCAAATTGTGAGGGGCTGTATAGTGAGTTTGTCTCGAAGTAATGGTCTATTTGGTTCTTAAGAACCTTTTCAAAAATTTTTGAGAAAACCGGTGTTAGAGAAATAGGTCGATAATTGCTTGGATCTCTATTATCACCACTCTTGAAAATCGGGACGACAGCAGATATTTTAAAAGACTTGGGATAGTAGCCGTGCATAATACATTGATATTTTTAATCGTATTCAAAATTTTGGAATTAACACCAAAAATATCAGAAGTACGAGAGTTTTTAATATTTGTGATAATATCACGAATTTCTGCGAAAGATACTTCACGGAATTTGAAAAAATCAGTACGCGGATTTTTTAAAAAGCTAAGTGGATCTGAATTCGTAGATGGTAGACAACTAACGGTCATCTCAGCAACATTCACGAAAAAGTCATTGAACGACTCCGCACTCACAGAACCCATTTCATGTGAGGAATTACTTCTTCTTGTGTTTGTGGTTTAGGAAAAATGCCTCAACTTTAGTCTGTTTTAATTTAGATCTGTAATTAGTACGCAAACCCTTGATTACATCATTCGATATAATGTCAGGATACTAACTTCCAAAATGTGTAAAAAAACTTAATTTATTACGCAATTGAGCCAAGTCATTATTGAACCATTCAATATGGAGTTTTTGGGAATTTATTAGTTTAGTTTTTGGTGGAAAACAACTATCAATTGCGTTGGAGATAGTATTCATAAACAGATCAGTTTTCTCATTCAAATCCAAATTCGAATCAGTGACAAAAAGCCAACTAACATTCTCCAAGACATTATACAGGTTAAATAAGCCTATTTGCGTAATAGGTCTAAAGTGGTAATACAAGAAGTGGTAGTAGAAGAAAGTACTGACCTAGGTTGTAGTAGCAATATTTCAATTGAAATGCCGTTGGTTTACAATGTTTGCGCGGACGAAATTGTGATTGAACCGACTGGTGAATTGCTTGTTTCTGAAGAAACGATTTCTAAAGAAATAAAAACAATTCCAATAATTACTAACAATACAAAAAAGAAACAGTGCTCAGATAAAAGGTACACAAACAGCTTTTTGGAATCAGCTGCGAATTCGTATAACGCAGCGCAAGATATGCGATACAACGCTGCAGTAAAAACTGCTGAATCGGTAACTTATCTTGCCCATGCCATTAAAAATTTGACTGACGTTTACAAAGAACATTTAGAATTAGAAAAATTGCGAGTAGAGACCGAAACTATCAAGGCACGAGCGGAATTAATGAAAACAAAGATAGCAATGATGAACATGGAAGAGACTCTTTTCGAAAAGTATACTTGCTTTCCAAACACATAAGAATTAGTTTCCATTTTTTGTTCTACATAGCTCCTAAGTAATAAAATTTCTATTTTGGTTACATTGTAATATGTGTTATATTTAAAGGAAGAAATAAAACTTGGTATTTTATAATAGAGATATTTATTTCGTTGTAATTTTTTTTTTTTTAATGTGTGGTGGGTGCTTAGTTGCAGTGACTCCGTAAGCTGTATTACTTATCTGGCTATCACTGCAACTCTTGCGGTGTAGTTTAGTGTGTGTAAGTTGTGTTTTAAATGGCTTTATGACAGCATCATATCGCCTTTTATGATGCCGCGCTGTTAACCACTTTGCTCCCAACAGCGAATGGCAAGTCGATCCGGGATTAAACTCTCTGAAAAAAATGTCACCGTCCCTCCAGAGAATTGAACCCCGGCACCTATCGTCCTCTCACAACAATAGTCAGCCGCCTAACCACAGCGGCCATCGACCCGTTTAATTTTTTTTTTTTTTTTTTTTTTTAAATGTGGTGGGTGCTTAGTTGCAGTGACTCCGTAAACTGTATCGCTTGTCTGGCTATCACTGCAACTCTCGCGGTGTGGTTTTTGTGTGTGTATGTTGTGTTCAATTGGCTTTGTGACAGCATCATATCGCCTTTTATGATGCCACGCTGTTAACCACTTTGCTCCCAACAGCGAACGGCAAGTCGATCCGGGATTAAACTCTCTGAAAAAATGTCACCGTCCCTCCAGAGAATTGAACCCCGGCACCTATCGTCCTCTCACAACAATAGTCAGCCGCCTAACCACTGCGGCCATCGACCCGTTTAAATAATAATAATAATAATGACGCGATTAAGTAAAATGTTGCCTAATTAATACATTTCTGATGCGGCGCCCTTCAGCCAGAAAATTTTGATCCAAACCTATAAAAATACATTTACATTTTCTACATATTTGTTAGATATACTCATATCATTGTAATTTGCGTCATTGATTCTATTTTCTTCGTTATTTACTTGAGGCTCATCTAGATTCATAAATGGATCAACTTGTAATGCCATGTTATGTAAATCTGCGCAACACAAAATGATTTTCCCTGCTTTAATGGGATCATAATGAAGAACTCGATGTTGTAATAAACAACGAAATCTTTGTTTCAAAACTCCATTACATCTTTCAATGCAGTTTCTAGCGGCTATATAAGTTCTGTTATATCTGCCTTCGGGCGTATTTTCCGCAGCATCGGTTATAGGTGTTAATAGCCATGGCTGTAAAGGATACCCCGAATCCCCAATAAGCCAGGAAGAACGTAGAACTTCTGCTCTGTATAGTTCTTGCAAATGCATATTAACAGTTGACAAACTCCAAATTGCAGCATCGTGTGATGAACCAGGAAATCTTGTATTACAATTTAGTATTCTGAGGTTAGAGTCACAAATTAATTGTACATTGATACTGTAGAAGCCTTTTCTATTGTAAAAAGCAATGCCTGGATGTATGAGATGATCCATAGGAGGAGCAATAATAGCAACGTGAGTGCAATCAATCGCTCCTATTACACCAGGAAAATCAAACTTTTCTAAAAATCCTTGCTTAATGTTATTTCGCTCTTGTTCAGTTTGCGGAAAAACTATCCATGTTTGCAGCAAATTTTCGACAATAGCATTTGTTATATTACTAAGACATTTACTCATAGCTTGTTGAGATAATCCCAAATTAAAATTGCCACCTATGCACGACTGATATGATCCATGTGCGAAAAACAACAAACAGCTCAGAATTTGTTTTTCTATGGAAATTGCAGTACTTCGTTCACCATTTCTCAAAAACGGACGAAGCTCGTTTATTAAATACATAGTTAGCTCTTTACTTACTCTGAAATGCTTTATAAAATTTTTATCAGGCATTTGAAAAGGATCAGAGGTATCTCTCAACACCCTTCGTTGTATTTTTAGGTGTTGTGTGAAATATAAACATTTAATTCGACAAATACATATAAATCTTTTTTTTACCTTTGTTCTAAATTATGAATGTCACGCATTAGAAATAAATTAATTAACCCATCAAGCGCCATAGTTAACTTCTTAACCGACACCTTCACACCATTTGTTTCAATTTGACCGTTACGGAAAAATAAACGGACGATGATAACCATGGTGCAAATTTAGTACATTAGCTTAACAGACATGTTAAAATCTCATGAACGTATACGTTATCTTAACCTGCATGATACGTAGTTGGCTTGAATAACTACCATACTTTATACGTGCCGCCTCAATATGAACCTCACTGCAGTAAGTTTGAACATCCAGAGCTGAGACTGGCAGATTAAACCTAGCAAATATACATACACCACCATGCCTCCTTAGAGATCTGTAATATCTAGATACAAGTTCGTACTCATCGACAATTGTATTAGTTAATTGTTCGTCAGTGAGCCAGCCAGCTTAACCAATAGTTCAAGTTCAATTAATTTGTTATTTAAAGACTGAGTATTAATATGAAAGACACTACAATAAGCACTACTTAGCGTACGTCTAAAAAACTACCACGCACATTGACCGTATTCCGATCTTCATCCAAACCATCGGATATTCGCAACGAACCGGGCAGCTCCGCAGAAGACCACGGGTCCATTGGACCACTCGAAGTGTGCACCAAAGGTCACACATCCGCCACACCATCAGAACCCATCACCGCATCAGACACTCCCCCCAACACATGATAAACACAGTCACCAGCAACCAAATACTCCTTCAAATGAGCGCAGACATGTTTCTTGCCCAGAATATTGAGATGGAGTCCACGGTGATGATAGAATCTCCTGTACAAGATGTTATTTATAGTAAATGTAGCAACATGATTATGCTTCTGACACATATTGTACAGCCAACCATTAACACTTTCGATAAGGCCATTCAACTCCGTCCTGTCATGTCTAAAAGGAATTGTGGAGACAATAACGTTCGTATGCGTAGTTCTATTCAAGAGCTCACCAAAAGGCGCCAATATAGAGCCAACACCCGTACTATCATAGCAGCCGTCAATGTCGTTAGCACCAGCTAGTACAACAATATAGTCATCCTCATTGAAATCCCCAATTTTATCTTCCACAGCCGATATCACTTCAGCCACACCAGCATTGTTGGTTGGTGGGTTTGTTGACGAGCTTCAAAATGCGCTGTCTGAAATCGTTCCTCAGTGTGACACAGTTGTGTTGATGGGTGATTTTAATATAAATATCCAGGTACATGACAGTCTTCCAGCAACAATTCTCAGCGATGCGATGGCATCTTTTATCTTGGAGCAAATTATTGACTCTCCAACGTGCTTTTCTGGTAGGAATCCTTCTACAATTGATTTAATATTTGTTTCTGATAGAGCCCTGGTCTTAGATAGTGGCGTGCGAGATATACTGACTTCGAATCACGCACTGATCTTTTGTCATTTGAACGTCAAGCACATTAAACCTAACGTGGTGTCACATACTTATAGATCTATGACATTCTTTGACTATAATCTATTCTATTCCGATTTACTTACTACTCCATTTTATTTAATTCATGATCTAACTGATGTAAATGATATGGCAATGTTTTTCACTAATCAGCTGATTGAATTACTTAATAATCATATGCCTCTTGTAACATCTAGGTTCACGAGAGCCTCGGCTCCGTGGTTAACGGACACTATCAAAACCATGCAGAGTTTGAGGGACCGTGCTTTAAGGTTATACAAGCGAAACCATTTACCTGCGCGTTGGGATTACTATAAGTCTCTACGGAATTTGACAAATGATGCAATACGTAGAGAAAAGCGTGCTTACATGGACTATAAAATTAGGGCTGCTGGACAGAATAGTAGTAAGTTGTGGAAATTATTAAAGAATACGGGCATCATTAATAAACCGACTAGGAGCATTCCATCCGAATTAAGAAAACCTGAGACGATTAATTTGTTTTTTGTAAATTCTGTGCCTGACCTGCAGCCAGATGATGCGGTCTACGATGCCTATATTTCTACACGTTCCAATGATTGTGATTTTGAATTTTCTACAGTCACAGATGATGTAGTTTTCGATATTATACGCTCAATTAAAAGTAATGCTGCAGGAGTGGATGGATTGAATATTAATTTTGTTACGTTGTGCTGTCCCCACATCGTGCCCTACTTAACTTTCATAATTAATTTTTGCTTATTGAACGGCCAATTTCCTGAATGCTGGAAACAGTCTTTAGTTTTACCGTTACCTAAGAAATCTTCCGTTAGTCAACTTGGTGATCTTCGTCCAATTAGTATAGTCCCAGTAATGTCAAAGATTGCGGAAAAGGTTATTGAATTTCAATTGAAAGACTACATAATCCAATATGATATATTACCCGAAGTACAGTCGGGCTTTCGGAAAAACTACAGTTGCAACACAGCGCTTTTAAACATAACAGATGATATAGTTGGTAGTTCTGATGAGGGTAACTTGACTCTTATGTGCTTACTGGATTATTCCAAGGCGTTTGACACCTTAAACCATAAATTACTGTCAGCAGTATTGTATCATATTGGTCTTGGCTCTACTGCAGTGAATCTTCTTTTTAGTTATATTACTGGTAGAAAGTAGTGCGTGTCTGTTGATGGCTGTGTTTCCCCGTTTCTTCCAATTGTAAAAGGTGTACCCCAAGGTTCTGTCCTCGGACCTCTCCTGTATTCTATCTACACATGTCATTTTGTTAAGTACCTGCAGTTTGCTAAATGTCATTTTTATGCCGATGATACACAGCTCTACTATTCATTTCCACCTGACAAAGTGACTGAAGCTTGCGACAGATTAAACCAGGATATAGAACGTCTCTGTACTGTATCAAAGAAGCATTCCCTGTGTATAAATCCATCAAAGACTGAGCTAATAGTTTTTGGTCCAAAAAAGTTTAGGTTAAATCCTGACTTTCGAAGTAGTATAAAAATTTTCGTTGGTGGTGAGCAGGTTGAATTGAAGAGATCTGTTAAAAATTTAGGTATTATTCTGAATGATGAATTGGACTTTAGTGAATATACGAATTTCTGTACTCAATGTTCTTATGCTGCTTTAAAAGCCATTTATGGTAACAGGATGTTTCTTGACAGAAAAACAAAACAACTTCTATGTGAGTCGCTTGTTCTATCGCGTCTCAATTACTGTGATACATTATACGGATCTTACATTTCCGCTTATAATGCACGTAAGCTTCAGAAGATACAGAACTCTTGTCTTAGACTGATATTCGGCATAAGAAGACGGCAACACATATCTCACAAACTGAGTGATCTCAAATGGCTTAATATGAAAAATAGGAGATTGTTGCACTCTGCTACACTGTTCCATAATATTATCTCCACCGGGAAACCTCCGTACCTGTATAACAGAATTACGTTTAGAACGGATGTTCATCATGTGAATATCCGTTACAAGGGCACATTAACTCCACCACTACACAGACTTGAACAATTCAAACGTTGTTTCTCATACCAAGTTACGCATGTTTACAACAATCTACCTACTAACGTAAAACTAGCCCCATCTACATTTGTATTTAAAAAGAGATTGTTTTCGTTTCTGTTTACGAAGCAGCAGAGTGGCGGGTAGGCGGCTCTTTTAATACTTATTAGATTTTAATTGCCCTGCATACGTTGATACATTTCAATTGTTTATTGCTTGTGTGCGCCTCTGGAAGCATCGCTGTCTTTATTCGGTCGATGCTGTACAGCAGTCGTGGAATATTTGTATCCTCTCTCTTTCTTTAGGTTAAGTGTAGGTTTAAGGTATTTAGATTAGGTATAGGTAGAGTGGAAGAGCAGGCTTCAAGTTATTGAATCCTGAACTCTGTCTTTTTTTCTTTAACATGGTTTTTTTTTGCATAATATATTTGTTTAAATTAAATTGTAGAATGTTAGGGAAAATAAATTGCATTATTATTATTATTATTATTATTATTATTATTGGGTTTAATAAAACTCTGTATATGAAAGTTGCTGGTCAATTCTCCCCGCAAAATCTGATTGAACTGTCTACCATGACTGTCACCCAAAATCAGAATCCTGTGACTATCCTGCCTAGACATTTTGCTGACTGCCTTATACGTTATCTCATTTATTATCTGAAACTCTTTTTGTTCCTCTGAAATTTCATTTACAATCAATTTCCCTGGACTGGCTGTAGCAACTTTTTTCGTGCACGCTTAATTTATTATACATAACAGCTAAATGTCGTATTTTCTTTTCTAGTTCATTTACTTTATTTATCAAACAAAAGATCGGGGATTTTCTCTTTTTTGTTTTATTAATCAAATTATCAGAGTTTACCACAGTTTCCATAGAGATATTCGAATCGTTTTGAATAATTCATCTTCTTCTAGGAAATAGCTAGAGTTAAACGCTTCTTTCAGTCGATTTACCAATACAATTTTTTTGCCGTTTTTATTCAATCCTCTTTTTTCAAGAATATTCTTCAGTTCATCCTTTTTCAATGTAGATATTTTCGTTTTATTACCCATAATTTAATTATTTCGTGATTACTACACTTGAATAATATAAACAATCAAACTTGATAAATAGCTTTTACCAGTGAACACAATGTGCGAATTTTTCACTGTAAACGATCCAGTAAAACCGACGAAATTCAACGGAACAACCGGACCACGACATGCACGCGGGCAAGAAAATAGATAAAGATAGTTCCGAGGCCATATCTTTCTTTAAAGAAAAAAAAAAACCAGTAAGTTTTTCTGCCCTTTCCTGGTTTTTTTCATATTTCTCTCGACAATACACACTAACTGATTGGGCGAGTTTTGAAAATGACATGCCTAAAAACACGAATTCACTTAATATGTACTATAAGAGACATATAAAATTTCCTCGGGACTAAATCAGGTAGCGAAATATAAACAGACAAAGAACTTCGCTAAATAAATAGTCACACAGGTAGCGATTGTGTTTATATAGACACATCGAAAAAAAATCATAATTAGAGTAGACTATGTGGATGGATTGTTACTTTAGCCGCATTTCACATAATGACATTTATTCCTTGACATTTAATTTGAGGTTATAAACTTTGGTTATAATAAAATGTCAAATAATAAATGTCATTATGTGGTAGTGGCTAAAGCAACGATCAAAAACATTTACATAGCCTACACCAATTATGTGCAAGTATTTAACGTAATTGTCAGCGATAAATAATATGTGTTGGGATGTCCTCTAGGCAGACAAACTGAAAAATTAAGAACGAGCTTAATTATTATTGTAAATTTTAAGTTTGAATGAGAGTAATTAGTGAACTTCGAAATGGGCTATATCTATTGCAAATGATCTTTACTAACACGCTGTAAAGTATGACCGTTTCATTACCAGTCACCCTGTATACCTATTAACCGTTTATTGCTATTCTAGGTTCAACTACAACATTCAAAACACAATAGATAGAAAATATGTTTTTAAATTATTAATGACATTTACGTCAAATTAAGTGACAAGTAAGTATGTAAAACAAATGAGCTAAGCACCCTTTGCTTCAGTAAATTGACATATCTGAGCATTTTAGATATAGGAACACCTAATACGGATTAAAAGAGAATCTTTTGTAGAATCAGAATATCTAAAAATTAAAAAAAATCTACTTTTAACAGATTGAACTTATTTATAAGCAACTAAGTTTTTAAACACCCTGTATATAATATTATATAGAAGAACTTTTAAACGTTGTGTAACTATATGCTATCAGCTATGCGTATGCAAAATTTCATTCGTCCCTTTCACTCCTACGTGACGTAATATCCCTATAAAGTAAGATCGGTAACTGTCAAATTTTTTCTTTAATTGCGAATAACTCAAGAGGAATGGTATTTAGGTATAGGGTATGATACATGAAATATGTGTAAAATTTATCATAGAAGCTGAATTTGTAATTTATTTTATAGCATGCTATTTAAAAAAATCCAACCATATCCAACCGCATGTATTTATTTATCGCGCAAGATTATTGTAAGAGTCGTGAAAAATTCTATGAAGCGTTTGCGTCAAATCTACGCAAAGATTTTGCATTAAAAATTTAACACCTCCATAAATAAACTGAATTATAATAGTGCGGCGTATACAACAATAGTAGGTGTCCCCTCTAGGCAATTAACACACACGAAAATATAAATATTTTATATTTACGACTACCCATTATTATTTGTTTTCTTAATTTTTATTTCAATCCGTGTGCGTCAATCTTTGATTTATTTTTACAAAGCTATAATTTTTAACTAATTAATTGTGCACTTAATTGGTAAATACCCCTACACTATTCGTGCACATGTGTTGACGACATGATGCGATTTAAAATTTTGCACGCTAAGTGCGCTTTCACCTCCATGCTGCCATGATCAGGTCTCGCGATAGAGTCGCACCAGGACACATTGGAATCACCGGCAACGAAGAACCTAATTCTGCACCAAAACTTACTAAGACACCTGTCAAAAATGTCAAAAATCAGCCGTTTACAGTTAAATACCTCATATTTGGTATGTTATTTATCATAATTTATACAGGATCGTCCAAAATTAACATTCATTTCAACCAAGTTCACAGCGATGAAAATCACTTTTTTTAAATGGAACACCCTATATATTATTGCGTTTTTGAATACACTTCACAATTCTCTATCTTCCAGTATTAGACATATTAGCTTGTATTCTTTACGGTTTCCCAGTTATAAGTACTTTTCTGGTGAAAGTTCGAAAAACAAGCTTTTAATCAATTTAAAATCTTAGTAATCCTTGAATGTCAAAATAATTGATATTGCATTTGTAATATAAATACACATTTGTAGATTATAATCTGTCAAAAAATACATTACAGAAAAGAAACATTTTAGATTTATTTAGTAATTTTTTGTTTACAGTTTGACAGCTGTCAGAAATATATTGACATTTTACTTAAATCGCAAAATAATAACAACTTGTAGATGTATTTGGTAGCTACAACTGTCAAAAGAGTGCTTTTCATAAGATGCAATGAAACGTC
This sequence comes from Holotrichia oblita, assembly GCA_023690525.1. Taxonomy (NCBI): domain Eukaryota; kingdom Metazoa; phylum Arthropoda; class Insecta; order Coleoptera; family Scarabaeidae; genus Holotrichia; species Holotrichia oblita. The sequence goes on along the minus strand of CM043019.1, from coordinate 4,358,224 downwards.
GTAAATTTAAATTTGACAGATACAACTGTCAGAAATAGTTTGACAGTGCTCCCGTTAAAACTGTCAAAAAATACCGTTTTTTGCTTCCGAATTTGATAGCGATTGGGATTTTATTTGCAGCTTAAAACGTTAAGATGACGCTCGAAATTGTAAGATTTTTTCTGATTTTTACAATTAACTGTCAGCGTCGATAACCGTGAAAAATGACATCAAAACTGTTTCTTTTTTTAGAACTCAACAGTTACCAACATAAAAATGTTGATAAGCCACGAGTAAAAATTCAAAATCCTAGAAAATATTTTGTTTTTACAATTTGATAGCTGCCAGAGATATTTTCGTATTTTACGTTAATGAAAATCATTTTAAAATGTGACAGCTGTCAAAATCAAAAACGTTACTGTTTTTTTACAATTCAACAGTTGCCAACAGAAAAATTTCGATTGCCAACAGACATTTAAGATTGTAGAAAATACTGTTTTGTTTTTTTATTTACAGCTTGACAGCTGTCAGAAATATATTGACATATTATTTAAATCGCAAAATAATAACAACTTGTAGATGTATTTGGTAGCTACAATTGTCAAAAGAGTCCTTTTCATAAGATGCAATGAAACGTAGTAAATTTAAATTTGACAGATACAACTGTTAGAAATAGTTTGACAGTGCTCCCGTTAAAACTGTCAAAAAATACCGTTTTTTGCTTCCGAATTTGATAGCGATTGGGATTTTATTTGCAGCTTAAAACGTTAAGATGACGCTCGAAATTGTAAGAATTTTTCTGATTTTTACCATTAACTGTCAGCGTCGATAACCGTAAAAAATGACATCAAAACTGTTTCTTTTTTTAGAACTCAACAGTTACCAACAGAAAAATGTTGATAAGCCGCGAGTAAAAATTCAAAATCGTAGAAAATATTTTGTTTTTACAATTTGATAGCTGCCAGAGATATTTTCGTATTTTACGTTAATGAAAATCATTTTAAAATGTGACAGCTGTCAAAATCAAAAACGTTACTGTTTTTTACAATTCAACAGTTGCCAAGAGAAAAATTTCGATTGCCAACAGACATTTAAGATTGTAGAAAATACTGTTTTGTTTTTTTATTTACAGCTTGACAGCTGTCAGAAATATATTGACATATTATTTAAATCGCAAAATAATAACAACTTGTAGATGTATTCGGTAGCTACAACTGTCAAAAGAGTCCTTTTCCTAAGATGCAATGAAACGTCGTAAATTTAAATTTGACAGATACAACTGTCAGAAATAGTTTGACAGTGCTCCCGTTAAAACTGTCAAAAAATACCGTTTTTTGCTTCCGAATTTGATAGCGATTGGGATTTTATTTGCAGCTTAAAACGTTAAGATGACGCTCGTAATTGTAAGATTTTTTCCGATTTTACAATTAACTGTCAGCGTCGATAACCGTGAAAAATGACATCAAAACTATTTCTTTTTTTACAACTCAACAGTTACCAACAGAAAAATGTTGATAGCCACGAGTAAAAATTCAAAATCGTAGAAAATACTGTTTTGTTTTTACAATTTGACAGCTGCCAGAGATATTTTCATATTTTACGGTCATGAAAGTCATTTTAAAATGTGACAGCTGTCAAAATCAAAGACGTTAAAGTTTTTTACAATTCAACAGTCGCCAACAGATATTTAAAATTGTAGAAAATACGGTTTTTTTTTTGTGTTTAGAGTTTGACAGCTGTCAGAAAAAAATTGACATATTACTTAAATCGCAAAATAATTACAACTTGTAGATGTATTTGGTAGCTACAATCGTCGAAAGAGTGCTTTTCATAAGATGCAATGAAACGTAGTAAATTTAAATTTGACAGATACAACTGTCAGAAATAGTTTGACAGTGCTCCCGTTAAAATTGCCAAAAAAATACCGTTTTTTGCTTCCGAATTTGATAGCGATTAGGACTTTATTTGTAGCATAAAGCGTTAAGATGACGCTCGTAATTGTAAGAATTTTTCTGATTTTTACCATTAACTGTCAGCGTCGATAACCGTAAAAAATGACATCAAAACTGTTTCTTTTTTTAGAACTCAACAGTTACTAACAGAAAAATGTTGATAGCCAAGAGTAAAAATTCAAAATCGTAGAAAATATTTTGTTTTTACAATTTGATAGCTGCCAGAAATATTTTCGTATTTTACGGTAATGAAAATCATTTTAAAATGTGACAGCTGTCAAAATCAAAGACGTTAATGTTTTTTACAATTCAACAGTTGCCAACAGACATTTAAAATTGTAGAAAATACTGTTTTTTTTTATTTTTACAGTTTGACAGCTGTCAGTGCTTTTCATAAGATGCAATGAAACGTAGTAAATTTAAATTTGACAGATACAACTGTCAGAAATAGTTTGACAGTGATCCCGTAAAAACTGTCAAAAAATACCGTATTCGAAGAAAAATGTTGATAGTCACGAGTAAAAGTTCTAAATCGTAGAAAATACTGTTTTTACAACTTGACAGCTGTCACAAATATATTTGACGTTTATATATAATTTTGGAAAAATAAAAAAATTATGTTTTGACAATATACGATATCGGGAGAATTTTTTTTTTCTGATCGCGACACTTGAGATAGATTTTTTTTTAATTTGACAGCTCTCAGCGTTGTTTTGATAATACGTCGAAATAGAAATTGTTTTCCGTTTACGGTAATTTAACGAAAATGACCTGTTTTTACTTCTATTAAATGTGAACTTGGTTGAAATGAACGTTAATTTTGGACGACCCTGTATAAATTATGATAAATTTTAGGACGTAAATTTAACGTACACTACTTCGGCTAATACCCAACTGCCAAATATGAGGTCTTTAGCTGCAATGCCTTCAAAAATACAGAATTTTGAACATAACATTGCAATTGGTCCTATATTTGAAAAATATTGAATAACTCAAAAACGGCTGATTTTTGACATAGGGTGTCTTAGTAAGCTTTGATGCAGAATTATATGCCCGATACAAAAAACTCATAGAAAATATACCATTCTATTTAAATTAAGAAAGATCCAGATGATATCAATTATAATTACAAGTTTTCCAGAACGTTGAATTTCAAGAACATCGAAAAGTTCTAACGAACCAATTCCATGAATGCCCCTGTATATCTACGCATCATTCTAGTTCGGATTAGTTTCGAGGGCGTTACTCGATAAGCATACAAGTAAACCATACACATACATCTACTATTTGTACTTCATTTTATCGTAATCGTATCGGATGTATTCTTAGGATTTAATGTTGGCACAAAATTCCCGTTGCAAACTAGAAAATGCGCGCACGATGATGTTTAGAATATCATAACTGGAACTTGCAAACTGTTATACAGGCACTACCGGTGTGTATAACCTCATAAATTTAGGTTATTTAGTTATTATAGCTTGTCGACTCTCAAATAGGTTAAGTGTGTTTTTATAACACTTCCGAGTACTTCAAGCTATGAAAATAAACGTGTAGTGTGTTTGTGTAGTTTCGTTAATGTATTTACTCAATTTTTTTTTGTATAATATTTATGTGCTACTTTATATATATGTATATAATATAGACACAGTAAAAGAAAGAAAAACGAAACAATTCTGCGTATTATATTTTCTGAAAACTATTCTTGTTTGTTATTATTAACCTTTAACACAGTTATCTTTCGATTACTAGTTATTACCGGTTTGTACATGTGGAAACGACAGAATAACTTTCGAGTGTATTTTATAAAAATCCGCTTCTTGTTGATGATAACCTACAAACTTATACACGCGAGAAATACATGCTTTCCTCATTTTTTTTTTTTATTAATTGCGTTGTAATTATGTATTTGCTCTGCAAATTAGGCGTCCCCAATTTCTATTTTTTTATTTCCATTTTTGTCAGTTAAATAAGTGATGTGTCCGAGTAATTGTGTGCATGGCAACAAACGATTTGTTTGCAGAGGCATTGTCAAGCAAAAACAAAACACCCTCGAACACAACCTCGAGTAATAATTGCCAATGATTGTTCCACCCTTATTCAGAAAATCAATCATGATTAATCCATAGCAAGACAACTGAAGCAAGAATTTTTCCTGCAGATTTTCGAACACGAAACTTCGTAAGCCTCCATGGATTGTTGTTTTGTTTCTGAGTCGTAGGGCTTAAGAAGCCTGCACCGTTTGCTCAAACCGAGCACAGAAAAATAGGCCGAATCAAGTTCTGTGCCATTAAAAAAAAAAGAATTTTTAATGTTTGAAGATATCTGAATTGGCTGCTAATTTCTGCACACCCTGTATAAATTTTGTCGAAAGTTACGACAGTTCTCAATATCTATGACCCTTTACTTTCGTTTGCAGAAGTTTGGTACCTTACGCTTCGATATTTATGTATTTAAAATAACAAGGTTGTATTTTGTTCAGTGAAAATGGAGCACCCTGTATAATCTGTGACCCTACCTATTCGTTTTTGTTTTTTTTTTGCAATTTGCCATTTTGATAACAGCATTTATTATACGACCGTAGAATATAACAAAAAAATTATATACAGGGTGACTGATATGTAAACCTACATACTGAAAGACCTATTAGTAGAGATCATTTGCAATATATTTAGCCAAACATGCCTTATACAAAAGTGAAAAATATTCGAGATATTGAATGTATTGTCTTTTTCCCAAAATCCATTACTTACTCCGGCGAAGCCATATCATCGCAATTCAATTTTTTGAGAAATCCCAATATTTTGGTTATAATATCGAATAACGCCCTCTATCGGCGGCCGTGTAGGTCACAACTCTCATGATTACGAGAAACCTAAAAGCCCAAGAAATGCTCTTTCCAATGATACCAAATTTATCGAAATCCATTAAGCCGTTTCGAAATTACAGGCAATTATTTAGAACAACATTCGAATACCCCCCACCACTTTATTTCGAAAGATGGAGAAAAATTGTTTTTACAAAAAATGTTCGACTTTAAGTTAACATTAAAACGCAAATATCTTTTTGTTGTATTCATTGGGGAAAATCACGAGAAACGTAACTTTATGTAATTCAAGATGGTGGAAACGCTCACTGGCGGCCATCTTGGAAACTTGAAAATAATTTCCAGCATTTTCCCTTACCCACTTTACCTATAAAAATTTTTACCGTAACTCTCTACGATCATTAGTTTCTGAGATACAGCCGCTTACCTCGCTTATTTGCCTACCCTGTATAAATGCAGTCGAATATACAGGGTGTTTCATAATGTATGCGCAGGACTTCGGGATGTGATAGCTTGTCGAAAAATTTGAAAAAAAAATTCTATCAACTTACCTTCTAAAATGTACCATTTTCGAGATACAGGGTGTTGAAATTTGATTTAAAAAATAATTTAATTAAAAGTTGATTTTTCTCGAAAACGGTTAACTTTAGAGCTCACGACCAACAGTACCTTTTTTGTGTAGGAAACATTGGCGGTTCAAATGGGCGATTCAAAATCGTACTTTTTCCAGTGGCGTAGAAGTTGGGGAGAAAAACAATCAATACCCCTTCAAAATCTTCACCAATTATGACTTAAAAAATTTTTTTTCTCGCCCACAACTTAGCTTATTATAAGTAGAAAATGGTTACAAAAGCTGTTTTCTTTACGATAAACGGTTCCGGAGATATTTCCAAAAAACGATTTTTTTTAATTAAATTTCAACACCCTGTATCTCGATAATGGTGCATTTTAGAGGGTAAGTTGATTGAAACTTTTTTTCAAATTTTTTGACAAGGTATCACATCCTAAAGTCCTGCGCATATATTATGAAACACCCTGTATATTTTACCAATATTAGAAACAATATTGGGCTAATAATTTTATTCAGAATGGACCAATGATATTTGTTAAATTACTGAAGTATTTCGATCACCTATCTATACATCAGATAGACTGGCTTTTGTGGCTACATCCACCAAATTAGCACTAGGGTGAGGTGGGGCAGGTTCGGACACGTTTTTTTAAACATCAATATTTCAAAGACAAGAGAAAATGTTGGACTTAATTCAGGTGCTATGGCTACCTTAGTCTATTTCTAACATTTTGGCATTATCTCAAGCAAAAAATGCAGTTGTTTTCGTTCAGTTATATTTTTTCCCAAAAGGTGCATTTGTCCGAATCTGCCCCCTATTGGGGGGCATTTATTTATTTTTAAGAGAAAAGAAAAAAAAATAAAAAACCGTATATTAGAAAAAGTTTATTGAACGTTATAACCATTAAAATTGAAGAGCTAACTCATCCTCGAAGTTCCTGGTGCTGCCTCGTAATGAAGTGTCCTTTTGTTGGTGGGAAATTTCACAAGCAAATAATCATTACAATGGATTACGTCCTCATCCAGTAGCATGAGCGCATCATTATTGTTTTGAAGCTGATCCAGAGAATCGGACAGATCGTCAAAAAATGTTGTCTCGTGAAAAATATTCTGTGGTAAATCCGCGTCAGAATCTGAGTCACTTTCTATTTTCTTCAGCTTTTTCTTTGGTGCCTTCCCTTTGCCTTTCTCTCCAACTTCAGTATTTTTCTTTTTCACTTCACATTCGCTTTGTAATACTTTTCTTTTTGTGTTTCTTTTCTCCAACTTTTGTTTTATGATTGTTTCCAATTCTTGAATTCTTTTCTTCTCCGGTGTGCTCGTATAAATTCTGGATTTACCTAGTCGAGAAACTCGAGAGAAACATTTGTTTTTCTGGGGGCTATGGTCACTTCGTCAATTTTAAAATCGACCACATTGCTAGTGCTCATGGTGATGGAAGGAATAAATGAATCGTTCGATGTAATAGACGTTGATGGCAGTTCGCATTCTTTAATTTTAGTTTTAGGATCTGCCCGGTCTGTGGCGAACGAGCCCATGAAATCGTCATCATTAAAAATCATGGAATCAATAGGCCACAAGCCGGTACTGGAGTAGCTGCTTGTAATGTATCTATAGGTGTAAAACTTTGCAAATAAGGATCTGCAGTGAATTTAGCGATGTCGTAAATTCCAATCGGTTTACCAGGATTTGAAATCATAAAGTCATTAAAGGCATCTTGTGTGTGCAATGTGGTGGAAATGATAGTAGAACTATACCATTTCTACGAGAATAGTTTATGGCTTTCGAGTGATGTGTGTGCTTCGTGATTATCAAGCAATAAAAGAATTGGATTTGCTTGAGTACAACCAGTATGTTCTTGAATATGCTCCAATAACTGGAGAAAAATTTTTGAAGACATCCATCCTGACTTCTCGGCGAAGCCTACACGAACCATACGTACCCTAGGAAATACATATGCTGGAGGAATTGTATTGCCCACAGCAGAAATGAAACGCACTGGCCCACTCCTTTTGTTCCTGTTTCGGCAATAACTTTAGGGGCCTGAAGAACGGTTGTGACTCGCGATTAGGGGGAAAATTATATTTTGCTTGAACTTCTGCATAATTTTTGAAAAACGAAGCGACATTGACTTTATTGAAAGCTACCACTCGTGCAGTGCAGGTCTGCGAAGTTGGCACCACAAAGTGGTCAAAAATCGACAAAAATGCTAGAAAGGATTGACCATTGATTGACCACTATTGACCATCAGCGATTTCGATTGACCACCTTTTGTTTAGGCTACAGCCGCTATACCCATATTTTGGGGTCTAATGGCAAAAATGCTAAAATTAGCCAATATAGACATTTTGTTCATCGGATACGATTGACCATCGTTTGACCACCCTTCACATTTTCAAAATTTTCAAAAATAAATTTTTTTCGAATTTTTTTTTTTTACTGCAAACTCTAACATTTTGTTGCAGTATAGGATTGACCAACGTTTGACCATGATTGATCACCAAATAATTTTTTTGAAAACTTAAAAATTTCGAAAAAAACGAAAAAAACAAGTTCATATCTCCAATGAAATGACATCAAACCCAGATAATGTTATAACCTCTTGCGTCGCATATTTCACAAACTTCGAGAGGTGGTCAAACGCTGAAAATAATAGAACTTATTGTCCCGTCTCTCTAGACCACAGAAAACTGAAAGTTATCGTTTGACCACCCTCTGATTGGATAAAATTTAACCGGAGGGTGGTCAAACGATAATTTTCAGTTTGGTGTGGTCTAGAGACACGAGACAATAAGTTCTATTAATTTCAGCGTTTGACCACCTCTCAAAATTTGTGAAAAATGTGAAAAACTTTGAAACTGTTAAACGTAACTTTAAGATCGGATAAAATTTAACCGAAGGGTGGTCAAACGATAATTTTCAGTTTGGTGTGGTCTAGAGACACGAGACAATCAGTTCTATTAATTTCAGCGTTTGACCACCTCTCAAAATTTGTGAAAAATGCGAAAAACTTTGAAACTGTTAAACGTAACTTTAAGATCGGATAAAATTTAACCGGAGGGTGGTCAAACGATAATTTTCAGTTTGGTGTGGTCTAGAGACACGAGACAATAAGTTCTATTATTTTCAACCTTTGACCACCTCTCAAAATTTGTGAAAAATGTGAAAAACTTTGAAACTGTTAAACGTAACTTTAAGATCGGATAAAATTTAACCGGAGGGTGGTCAAACGATAATTTTCAGTTTGGTGTGGTCTAGAGACACGAGACAATAAGTTCTATTAATTTCAGCGTTTGACCACCTCTCAAAATTTGTGAAAAATGTGAAAAACTTTGAAACTGTTAAACGTAACTTTAATAAAATTTAACCGGAGGTGGTCAAACGCTGAAATTAATAGAACTTATTGTCTCGTGTCTCTAGACCACACCAAACTGAAAATTATCGTTTGACCACCCTCCGGTTAAATTTTATCCGATCTTAAAGTTACGTTTAACAGTTTCAAGAGTTTTTCACATTTTCACAAATTTTGAGAGGTGGTCAAAAGGTTGAAAATAATAGAACTTATTGTCTCGTGTCTCTAAGACCACCCAAACTGAAAATTATCGTTTGACCACCCTCCGGTTAAATTTTATCCGATCTTAAAGTTACGTTTAACAGTTTCAAAGTTTTTCACATTTTTCACAAATTTTTGAGAGGTGGTCAAACGCTGAAATTAATAGAACTTATTGTCTCGTGTCTCCTAGACCACCAAACTGAAAAGTCGTTTGACCGCCCTCCGGTTAAATTTTATCCGATCTTAAAGTTACGTTTAACAGTTTCAAAGTTTTTCACATTTTCACAAATTTTGAGAGGTGGTCAAAGGTTGAAAATAATAGAACTTATTGTCGGCAATGCCTTCAAAAATACAGAATTTTGGACATAACATTGCAATTGGTCCTATATTCAGAAAAATATTGAATAACTCAAAAACGGCTGATTTTTGACATAGGGTGTCTTAGTAAGCTTTGATGCAGAATTATATGCCCGATACAAAAAACTCATAAAATATACCATTCTATTTAAATTAGAAAGATCCAGATGATATCAATTATAATTACAAGTTTTCCAGAACGTTGAATTTTAAGAACATCGAAAAGTTCTAACGAACCAATTCCATGAATGCCCCTGTATATCTACGCATCATTCTAGTTCGGATTAGTTTCGAGGGCGTTCTCGATAAGCATACAAATGGTATACACATACATCTACTATTTGTCGCCATTTTATCGTAATCGTATCGGATGTATTCTTAGGATTTAATGTTGGCACAAAATTCCGTTGCAAACTAGAAAATGCGCACGATGATGTTTAGAATATCATAACTGGAACTTGCAAACTGTTATACAGGCACTACCGGTGTGTATAACCTCATAAATTTTAGGTTATTTGATTATTATAGCTTGTCGACTCTCAAATAGGTTAAGTGTGTTTTTATAACACTTCCGAGTACTTCAAGCTATGAAAATAAACGTGTAGTGTGTTTGTGTAGTTTCGTTAATGTATTTACTCAATTTTTTTTTGTATAATATTTATGTGCTACTTTATATATATGTATATAATATAGACACAGTAAAAAGAAAGAAAAACGAAACAATTCTTAAGTATTATATTTTCTGAAAATATTCTTGTTTGTTATTATTAACCTTTAACACAGTTATCTTTCGATTACTAGTTATTACCGGTTTGTACATGTGGAAACGACAGAATAACTTTCGAGTGTATTTTATAAAAATCCGCTTCTTGTTGATGATAACCTACAAACTTATACACGCGAGAAATACATGCTTTCCTCATTTTTTTTTTTTTATTAATTGCGTTGTAATTATGTATTTGCTCTGCAAATTAGGCGTCCCCAATTTCTATTTTTTTATTTCCATTTTTGTCAGTTAAATAAGTGATGTGTCCGAGTAATTGTGTGCATGGCAACAAACGATTTGTTTGCAGAGGCATTGTCAAGCAAAAACAAAACACCCTCGAACACAACCTCGAGTAATAATTGCCAATGATTGTTCCACCCTTATTCAGAAAATCAATCATGATTAATCCATAGCAAGACAACTGAAGCAAGAATTTTTCCTGCAGATTTTCGAACACGAAACTTCGTAAGCCTCCATGGATTGTTGTTTTGTTTCTGAGTCGTAGGGCTTAAGAAGCCTGCACCGTTTGCTCAAACCGAGCACAGAAAAATAGGCCGAATCAAGTTCTGTGCCATTAAAAAAAAAAGAATTTTTAATGTTTGAAGATATCTGAATTGGCTGCTAATTTCTGCACACCCTGTATAAATTTTGTTGAAAGTTACGACAGTTCTCAATATCTATGACCCTTTACTTTCGTTTGCAGAAGTTTGGTACCTTACGCTTCGATATTTATGTATTTAAAATAACAAGGTTGTATTTTGTTCAGTGAAAATGGAGCACCCTGTATAATCTGTGACCCTACCTATTCGTTTTTGTTTTTTTTTTTTTTTTGCAATTTGCCATTTTGATAACAGCATTTATTATACGACCGTAGAATATAACAAAAAAAATTATATACAGGGTGACTGATATGTAAACCTACATACTGAAAGACCTATTAGTAGAGATCATTTGCAATATATTTAGCCAAACATGCCTTATACAAAAGTGAAAAATATTCGAGATATTGAATGTATTGTCTTTTTCCCAAAATCCATTACTTACTCCGGCGAAGCCATATCATCGCAATTCAATTTTTTGAGAAATCCCAATATTTGGTTATAATATCGAATAACGCCCTCTATCGGCGGCCGTGTAGGTCACAACTCTCATGATTACGAGAAACCTAAAAGCCCAAGAAATGCTCTTTCCAATGATACCAAATTTATCGAAATCCATTAAGCCGTTTCGAAATTACAGGCAATTATTTAGAACAACATTCGAATACCCCCACCACTTTATTTCGAAAGATGGAGAAAAATTGTTTTTACAAAAAATGTTCGACTTTAAGTTAACATTAAAACGCAAATATCTTTTTGTTGTATTCATTGGGGAAAATCACGAGAAACGTAACTTTATGTAATTCAAGATGGTGGAAACGCTCACTGGCGGCCATCTTGGAAACTTGAAAATAATTTCCAGCATTTTCCTTACCCACTTTACCTATAAAAATTTTTACCGTAACTCTCTACGATCATTAGTTTCTGAGATACAGCCGCTTACCTCGCTTATTTGCCTACCCTGTATAAATGCAGTCGAATATACAGGGTGTTTCATAATGTATGCGCAGGACTTCGGGATGTGATAGCTTGTCGAAAAATTTGAAAAAAAAATTCTATCAACTTACCTTCTAAAATGTACCATTTTCGAGATACAGGGTGTTGAAATTTGATTTAAAAAATAATTTAATTAAAAGTTGATTTTTCTCGAAAACGGTTAACTTTAGAGCTCACGACCAACAGTACCTTTTTTGTGTAGGAAACATTGGCGGTTCAAATGGGCGATTCAAAATCGTACTTTTTCCAGTGGCGTAGAAGTTGGGAGAAAAAACAATCAATACCCCTTCAAAATCTTCACCAATTATGACTTAAAAAATTTTTTTCGCCCACAACTTAGCTTATTATAAGTAGAAAATGGTTACAAAAGCTGTTTTCTTTACGATAAACGGTTCCGGAGATATTTCCAAAACGATTTTTTTTAATTAAATTTCAACACCCTGTATCTCGATAATGGTGCATTTTAGAGGGTAAGTTGATTGAAACTTTTTTCAAATTTTTTGACAAGGTATCACATCCTAAAGTCCTGCGCATATATTATGAAACACCCTGTATATTTTACCAATATTAGAAAACAATATTGGGCTAATAATTTTATTCAGAATGGACCAATGATATTTGTTAAATTACTGAAGTATTTCGATCACCTATCTGCCACATCAGATAGACTGGCTTTGTGGCTACATCCACCAAATTAGCACTAGGGTGAGGTGGGGCAGGTTCGGACACGTTTTTTTAAACATCAATATTTCAAAGACAAGAGAAAATGTTGGACTTAATTCAGGTGCTATGGCTACCTTAGTCTATTTCTAACATTTTGGCATTATCTCAAGCAAAAAATGCAGTTGTTTTCGTTCAGTTATATTTTTCCCAAAAGGTGCATTTGTCCGAATCTGCCCCCTATTGGGGGGCATTTATTTATTTTTAAGAGAAAAGAAAAAAATAAAAAACCGTATATTAGAAAAAGTTTATTGAACGTTATAACCATTAAAATTGAAGAGCTAACTCATCCTCGAAGTTCCTGGTGCTGCCTCGTAATGAAGTGTCCTTTTGTTGGTGGGAAATTTCACAAGCAAATAATCATTACAATGGATTACGTCCTCATCCAGTAGCATGAGCGCATCATTATTGTTTTGAAGCTGATCCAGAGAATCGGACAGATCGTCAAAAAATGTTGTCTCGTGAAAAATATTCTGTGGTAAATCCGCGTCAGAATCTGAGTCACTTTCTATTTTCTTCAGCTTTTTCTTTGGTGCCTTCCCTTTGCCTTTCTCTCAACTTCAGTATTTTTTCTTTTTTCACTTCACATTCGCTTTGTAATACTTTTCTTTTTGTGTTTCTTTTCTCCAACTTTTGTTTTATGATTGTTTCCAATTCTTGAATTCTTTTCTTCTCCGGTGTGCTCGTATAAATTCTGGATTTACCTAGTCGAGAAACTCGAGAGAAACATTTGTTTTTCTGGGGGCTATGGTCACTTCGTCAATTTTAAAATCGACCACATTGCTAGTGCTCATGGTGATGGAAGGAATAAATGAATCGTTCGATGTAATAGACGTTGATGGCAGTTCGCATTCTTTAATTTTAGTTTTAGGATCTGCCCGGTCTGTGGCGAACGAGCCCATGAAATCGTCATCATTAAAAATCATGGAATCAATAGGCCACAAGCCGGTACTGGAGTAGCTGCTTGTAATGTATCTATAGGTGTAAAACTTTGCAAATAAGGATCTGCAGTGAATTTAGCGATGTCGTAAATTCCAATCGGTTTACCAGGATTTGAAATCATAAAGTCATTAAAGGCATCTTGTGTGTGCAATGTGGTGGAAATGATAGTAGAACTATACCATTTCTACGAGAATAGTTTATGGCTTTCGAGTGATGTGTGTGCTTCGTGATTATCAAGCAATAAAAGAATTGATTTGCTTGAGTACAACCAGTATGTTCTTGAATATGCTCCAATAACTGGAGAAAAATTTTTGAAGACATCCATCCTGACTTCTCGGCGAAGCCTACACGAACCATACGTACCCTAGGAAATACATATGCTGGAGGAATTGTATTGCCCACAGCAGAAATGAAACGCACTGGCCCACTCCTTTTGTTCCTGTTTCGGCAATAACTTTAGGGGCCTGAAGAACGGTTGTGACTCGCGATTAGGGGGAAAATTATATTTTGCTTGAACTTCTGCATAATTTTTGAAAAACGAAGCGACATTGACTTTATTGAAAGCTACCACTCGTGCAGTGCAGGTCTGCGAAGTTGGCACCACAAAGTGGTCAAAAATCGACAAAAATGCTAGAAAGGATTGACCATTGATTGACCACTATTGACCATCAGCGATTTCGATTGACCACCTTTGTTTAGGCTACAGCCGCTATACCCATATTTTGGGGTCTAATGGCAAAAATGCTAAAATTAGCCAATATAGACATTTTGTTCATCGGATACGATTGACCATCGTTTGACCACCCTTCACATTTTCAAAATTTTCAAAAATAAATTTTTTCGAATTTTTTTTTTACTGCAAACTCTAACATTTTGTTGCAGTATAGGATTGACCAACGTTTGACCATGATTGATCACCAAATAATTTTTTTGAAAACTTAAAAATTTCGAAAAAAACGAAAAAAACAAGTTCATATCTCCAATGAAATGACATCAAACCCAGATAATGTTATAACCTCTTGCGTCGCATATTTCACAAACTTCGAGAGGTGGTCAAACGCTGAAAATAATAGAACTTATTGTCCCGTCTCTCTAGACCACAGAAAACTGAAAGTTATCGTTTGACCACCCTCTGATTGGATAAAATTTAACCGGAGGGTGGTCAAACGATAATTTTCAGTTTGGTGTGGTCTAGAGACACGAGACAATAAGTTCTATTAATTTCAGCGTTTGACCACCTCTCAAAATTTGTGAAAAAATGTGAAAAACTTTGAAACTGTTAAACGTAACTTTAAGATCGGATAAAATTTAACCGAAGGGTGGTCAAACGATAATTTTCAGTTTGGTGTGGTCTAGAGACACGAGACAATCAGTTCTATTAATTTCAGCGTTTGACCACCTCTCAAAATTTGTGAAAAATGCGAAAAACTTTGAAACTGTTAAACGTAACTTTAAGATCGGATAAAATTTAACCGGAGGGTGGTCAAACGATATTTTCAGTTTGGTGTGGTCTAGAGACACGAGACAATAAGTTCTATTATTTTCAACCTTTGACCACCTCTCAAAATTTGTGAAAAATGTGAAAAACTTTGAAACTGTTAAACGTAACTTTAAGATCGGATAAAATTTAACCGGAGGGTGGTCAAACGATAATTTTCAGTTTGGTGTGGTCTAGAGACACGAGACAATAAGTTCTATTAATTTCAGCGTTTGACCACCTCTCAAAATTTGTGAAAAATGTGAAAAACTTTGAAACTGTTAAACGTAACTTTAAGATCGGATAAAATTTAACCGGAGGGTGGTCAAACGATAATTTTCAGTTTGGTGTGGTCTAGAAACGAGACAATAAGTTCTATTATTTTCAACCTTTGACCACCTCTCAAAATTTGTGAAAAATGTGAAAAACTTTGAAACTGTTAAACGTAACTTTAAGATCGGATAAAATTTAACCGGAGGGTGGTCAAACGATAATTTTCAGTTTGGTGTGGTCTAGAGACACGAGACAATAAGTTCTATTATTTTCAACCTTTGACCACCTCTCAAAATTTGTGAAAAATGTGAAAAACTTTAGAAACTGTTAAACGTAACTTTAAGATCGGATAAAATTTAACCGGAGGGTGGTCAAACGATAATTTTCAGTTTGGTGTGGTCTAGAGACACGAGACAATAAGTTCTATTATTTTCAACCTTTGACCACCTCTCAAAATTTGTGAAAAATGTGAAAAACTTTGAAACTGTTAAACGTAACTTTAAGATCGGATAAAATTTAACCGGAGGGTGGTCAAACGATAATTTTCAGTTTGGTGTGGTCTAGAGACACGAGACAATAAGTTCTATTAATTTCAGCGTTTGACCACCTCTCAAAATTTGTGAAAAATGTGAAAAACTTTGAAACTGTTAAACGTAACTTTAAGATCGGATAAAATTTAACCGGAGGGTGGTCAAACGATAATTTTCAGTTTGGTGTGGTCTAGAGACACGAGACAATAAGTTCTATTATTTTCAACCTTTGACCACCTCTCAAAATTTGTGAAAAATGTGAAAAACTTTGAAACTGTTAAACGTAACTTTAAGATCGGATAAAATTTAACCGGAGGGTGGTCAAACGATAATTTTCAGTTTGGTGTGGTCTAGAGACACGAGACAATAAGTTCTATTATTTTCAACCTTTGACCACCTCTCAAAATTTGTTGTTAAACGACCATAAAATTTAACCGGAGGGTGGTCAAACGATAATTTTCAGTTTGGTGTGGTCTAGAGACACGAGACAATAAGTTCTATTATTTTCAACCTTTGACCACCTCTCAAAATTTGTGAAAAATGTGAAAAACTTTGAAACTGTTAAACGTAACTTTAAGATCGGATAAAATTTAACCGGAGGGTGGTCAAACGATAATTTTCAGTTTGGTGTGGTCTAGAGACACGAGACAATAAGTTCTATTAATTTCAGCGTTTGACCACCTCTCAAAATTTGTGAAAAATGTGAAAAACTTTGAAACTGTTAAACGTAACTTTAAGATCGGATAAAATTTAACCGGAGGGTGGTCAAACGATAATTTTCAGTTTGGTGTGGTCTAGAGACACGAGACAATAAGTTCTATTATTTTCAACCTTTGACCACCTCTCAAAATTTGTGAAAAATGTGAAAAACTTTGAAACTGTTAAACGTAACTTTAAGATCGGATAAAATTTAACCGGAGGGTGGTCAAACGATAATTTTCAGTTTGGTGTGGTCTAGAGACACGAGACAATAAGTTCTATTATTTTCAACCTTTGACCACCTCTCAAAATTTGTGAAAAATGTGAAAAACTTTGAAACTGTTAAACGTAACTTTAAGATCGGATAAAATTTAACCGGAGGGTGGTCAAACGATAATTTTCAGTTTGGTGTGGTCTAGAGACACGAGACAATAAGTTCTATTATTTTCAACCTTTGACCACCTCTCAAAATTTGTGAAAAATGTGAAAAACTTTGAAACTGTTAAACGTAACTTTAAGATCGGATAAAATTTAACCGGAGGGTGGTCAAACGATAATTTTCAGTTTGGTGTGGTCTAGAGACACGAGACAATCAGTTCTATTAATTTCAGCGTTTGACCACCTCTCAAAATTTGTGAAAAATGCGAAAAACTTTGAAACTGTTAAACGTAACTTTAAGATCGGATAAAATTTAACCGGAGGGTGGTCAAACGATAATTTTCAGTTTGGTGTGGTCTAGAGACACGAGACAATAAGTTCTATTATTTTCAACCTTTGACCACCTCTCAAAATTTGTGAAAAATGTGAAAAACTTTGAAACTGTTAAACGTAACTTTAAGATCGGATAAAATTTAACCGGAGGGTGGTCAAACGATAATTTTCAGTTTGGTGTGGTCTAGAGACACGAGACAATAAGTTCTATTATTTTCAACCTTTGACCACCTCTCAAAATTTGTGAAAAATGTGAAAAACTTTGAAACTGTTAAACGTAACTTTAAGATCGGATAAAATTTAACCGGAGGGTGGTCAAACGATAATTTTCAGTTTGGTGTGGTCTAGAGACACGAGACAATAAGTTCTATTATTTTCAACCTTTGACCACCTCTCAAAATTTGTGAAAAATGTGAAAACTTTGAAACTGTTAAACGTAACTTTAAGATCGGATAAAATTTAACCGGAGGGTGGTCAAACGATAATTTTCAGTTTGGTGTGGTCTAGAGACACGAGACAATAAGTTCTATTATTTTCAACCTTTGACCACCTCTCAAAATTTGTGAAAAATGTGAAAAACTTTGAAACTGTTAAACGTAACTTTAAGATCGGATAAAATTTAACCGGAGGGTGGTCAAACGATAATTTTCAGTTTGGTGTGGTCTAGAGACACGAGACAATAAGTTCTATTATTTTCAACCTTTGACCACCTCTCAAAATTTGTGAAAAATGTGAAAAACTTTGAAACTGTTAAACGTAACTTTAAGATCGGATAAAATTTAACCGGAGGGTGGTCAAACGATAATTTTCAGTTTGGTGTGGTCTAGAGACACGAGACAATCAGTTCTATTAATTTCAGCGTTTGACCACCTCTCAAAATTTGTGAAAAATGCGAAAACTTTGAAACTGTTAAACGTAACTTTAAGATCGGATAAAATTTAACCGGAGGGTGGTCAAACGATAATTTTCAGTTTGGTGTGGTCTAGAGACACGAGACAATAAGTTCTATTATTTTCAACCTTTGACCACCTCTCAAAATTTGTGAAAAATGTGAAAAACTTTGAAACTGTTAAACGTAACTTTAAGATCGGATAAAATTTAACCGGAGGGTGGTCAAACGATAATTTTCAGTTTGGTGTGGTCTAGAGACACGAGACAATAAGTTCTATTAATTTCAGCGTTTGACCACCTCTCAAAATTTGTGAAAAATGTGAAAAACTTTGAAACTGTTAAACGTAACTTTAAGATCGGATAAAATTTAACCGGAGGGTGGTCAAACGATAATTTTCAGTTTGGTGTGGTCTAGAGACACGAGACAATAAGTTCTATTAATTTCAGCGTTTGACCACCTCTCAAAATTTGTGAAAAATGTGAAAAACTTTGAAACTGTTAAACGTAACTTTAAGATCGGATAAAATTTAACCGGAGGGTGGTCAAACGATAATTTTCAGTTTGGTGTGGTCTAGAGACAAACTGTTAAACGACAATAAGTTCAAACGATAATTAGAGACACGAGACAATAAGTTTCAGCGTTTGACCACCTCTCAAAATTTGTGAAAAATGTGAAAAACTTTGAAACTGTTAAACGTAACTTTAAGATCGGATAAAATTTAACCGGAGGGTGGTCAAACGATAATTTTCAGTTTGGTGTGGTCTAGAGACACGAGACAATAAGTTTTATTATTTTCAACCTTTGACCACCTCTCAAAATTTGTGAAAAATGTGAAAAACTTTGAAACTGTTAAACGTAACTTTAAGATCGGATAAAATTTAACCGGAGGGTGGTCAAACGATAATTTTCAGTTTGGTGTGGTCTAGAGACACGAGACAATAAGTTCTATTAATTTCAGCGTTTGACCACCTCTCAAAATTTGTGAAAAATGTGAAAAACTTTGAAACTGTTAAACGTAACTTTAAGATCGGATAAAATTTAACCGGAGGGTGGTCAAACGATAATTTTCAGTTTGGTGTGGTCTAGAGACACGAGACAATAAGTTCTATTAATTTCAGCGTTTGACCACCTCTCAAAATTTGTGAAAAATGTGAAAAACTTTGAAACTGTTAAACGTAACTTTAAGATCGGATAAAATTTAACCGGAGGGTGGTCAAACGATAATTTTCAGTTTGGTGTGGTCTAGAGACACGAGACAATAAGTTTTATTATTTTCAACCTTTGACCACCTCTCAAAATTTGTGAAAAATGTGAAAAACTTTGAAACTGTTAAACGTAACTTTAAGATCGGATAAAATTTAACCGGAGGGTGGTCAAACGATAATTTTCAGTTTGGTGTGGTCTAGAGACACGAGACAATAAGTTTTATTATTTTCAACCTTTGACCACCTCTCAAAATTTGTGAAAAATGTGAAAAACTTTGAAACTGTTAAACGTAACTTTAAGATCGGATAAAATTTAACCGGAGGGTGGTCAAACGATAATTTTCAGTTTGGTGTGGTCTAGAGACACGAGACAATAAGTTATATTATTTTGAGCGTTTGACCACCTCTCGAAATTTGTGAAATATGTGACGCAAGAGGTTATAACATTATTTGGGTTTTTTTCGAATATTTTTAAGTTAAAAAAAAATTATTTGGTCGTCAATCATGGTCAAATGTTGGTCAATCCTATACTGCAACAAAATTTTAGAGTTTGCAGTAAAAAAAAATTCGAAAATTTTTTTTTTTAAATTTTGAAAATGTGAAGGGTGGTCAAACATGGTCAAACAATGGTCAATCGTATCCGATGAACAAAATGTCTATATTGGCTAATTTTAGCATTTTCGCCATTAGACCCCAAAATATGGGTATAGCGGCTGTAGCCTAAGCAAGAGGTGGTCAATCGAAATCGCTGATGGTCAATAAATGGTCAATCCTTTCTAGCATTTTTGTCGATTTTTGACCACTTTGTGGTGCCAACTTCACGGACCTGTGCAGTACTCGTATTCTCTGCCTTGCGGTAGGAAAGTCTCGGGTGACGACTCATAAATGATCGCATCCACTCCATTCCAGTCATATTATTTTCGTTCAAAGCGTCTGGAATTTTTTTTTACCCAACTTACTTGCATATTCATATGCCATAGCCCATAAAATATTTTGAGAGATTGCTTTAAGTAAATTTCCAACTGCTTTTCCTGCATCCTCATTTGAACTGTTGCTTTCATTGCCCGAGTCAGTTAAGTTCTTCTTCCTATTTGTTTTCTGTACTGTAATATGGCAAGTGTCATAGCACTTTAAGGCGAAGGTAAATTTGAATTGTCCGAAGGTGCCCCATGTCCGAACCTGCCCCACCTTACCCTACTACTAAATTAAAATCGAAGTTTCTTCGATCGGTATTGTTTTCAAATTTTATGACGTTGTGGCGTTTTCCATTAACAACATTAAATCAATATATTTTTTGATATCGATTCATGGAATATTCTGTTTATTAATAGCAAATCTGCGTCAGTCAATATTTTGTTAACAATCAATGTATTTTTAGTTAGAAATATATTATTATTTTGATTTAATTTCGTTTCGTATGTTTATATGTACATAATTGAGAAGAAATTTCGGAAAAACAAATCCATCATTTTCCCTTAAAAATGATGAGGCGTTTTAAGAGAATCGACCGTGATATCTCCTTGTAAATTTAATTATTATTGTTACCAACGCTTTTAAATACATAATTACAAACGAGAGCTTATTCCTTGCACAACAATAAAATGTTGGACTACTCACTCATTGATCTTACGCAATTTCATCCTTGAGAATAGACTTTTCTCCTTCGTAATCGACGACAATAACTTTGTGAATAATCTTCGAGTCGATCAAATCTCAGTAGGTACTGAACTGTTGTATAATCACAGTGTAATTAGAGAAAAACGAATCTTTTATGTAATTAGATCCGTGAGAATGTTAATACCTGTTTTCGTTCGAATAGATGCTCGTATGTATATACAGGGTGTCTTATCTTAAATAGAATTAACTAATTTTTTTTTTACATAACTTACGACCACAACTCCACAGTCTGTTTATCTTAAACACATCCCCATTTTTAATTATAATTTCGACGCTTTCCGGACTCATAATAGCCTAAACCGTTGACATTTAGTAACGTTGAACGACGTCAGGGAGGCAGCACAAATTTGAACCATGTTTTTCAAAACAAATTCGAATAATTTGCAAACATTATTCCGACGTGGATCTATTCAAGTAGAACTGCCAAACTAAACTATCTCCAAAAACAACCGAGAACTGTCAAATCGACAGCCATAGAAAATAGTGTTGCCAATGTAGGGAATAATAGCATGGCAAAATGAGGCCACACCCGATTTCAGAGGGCTGGTTTGAAAAGCAGCCACGGCAGGCCTCAACCAGATAAGACAATGCTTTCAAAACCAACACCTGAACCAGCTAGGTTAGTTTCAAGACCAGCTCAAGAAGATCCCGAATTTCTTTAGAAGTTTCGAGATCAATTGGGATTAAGAGTGAAGAGAGGCAGGAAGGCCTTAACGACCCACCAGTAATCTAATCCTGAGCGTGATCTAATTTTGTGCCCCCATACCTAGTGTTGATAGACGTGCAATTATTAACACGTCAATTAGTACTGGACTAGTAAACCTGTCAAACGGAAATCTTTTTCTCTCGACTGTGGAAAGAATTTGAGGGGAAAATTGAGAGCTCCCCCAAAAATCAATGGCTGAAATGATGGCGATGTGGATTCACCACATTATGGACCCTCTTTCGGCAATCGCTGCATTCTGCTACCATAACGACGACTTCGCCATCGATAAAAATCATTTCGACGGCTCGAAAGTCAACATCAATCGAAGACTAAATAATTTGACATTTCTTCCTATAATTTCGCCAATCGAGGCATGTAATGTGTTTCAAAGCTAAGTCATCATTGCCTGACTACGATCTTGTCTTTAACACTGAATTCTCTTCGAGTTTGGACCAGCTGACCCACCCAAACTCGTCGAGTTTGGACCGAACTCTTCCGACCCACCGACCAGCATTTCCGCTAATCTTAACCGGTTCCACAACTTTTAAGAGTTAGCTAACCAAATCCAAAAACCAGCTGAAATCTTTTTCGAAGTAAACGTCGAGATGTTTGATTGTCGACAACAGTAGAAAGAGCAAGGGGCCTATATTCTACCCCTGCGGCACCCCCGATTAATTGACTTGAGTCGATTGAACCGATGAATGATCAGAAACTTCACTCGGGATCGGTGTCATCGAGTTATCGCATTTGACGTTTCTCGGTAGAGTGCAGCCGCCATGTTTGCATATTTTGACACTACTTCACGTAATGTTTAAGTTTTAATCTTTAATTAAACATCTATAATCACATCTGTACACAAACAGTTGTTTATCAAGCATGCAGAAATGCTTTAGTAGACTTTGCTTCACTCGGACTGCTAATACCTTCGAGTACCTTAAAATCCAAGTATATTGATGAGCGTTCTGGTAAATTATAAAGATATTTTTCTTGATTTGTGATGAAAACCCACTTTCTAGGAGCCGTGCAGAGGGATTGAGCGTAGAGGCCTCACGGTAAATGTGTTTCTGCTGCTCGGAGATCTTAATCAAAAGCACAGGCATCAACACGACCTCCTCTACCCATTCTGACCACCCTCCAATTCGTTTCAGGGTTGAAGCCGAGTTCGATAAAAGCGCCCCAAACCTCACCAACCCCTATTTCGAAAATTGTTTGTGAAACGAGATCTGTTCACCATCAGCCGTGTTCTATGCCTTAATGAAATGAAAACTGCTTCTTTTGATGTCGTTGCTGACTTGAGACCATTTAGACGTATGTCTGAACATTTTAGGAGGGAGAATAGCTTGGTTAGGATCTTGGAGATTGGCCGGAGGAGGTCCAGCTTCTTCCAGTGGTTTGAAAGTTAACCTTTGATCAACACGACCTCCTCTACCCATTCTGACCACCCTCCAATTCGTTTCAGGGTTGGAGCCGAGTTCGATAAAAGCGCCCCAAACCTCACCAACCCCTATTTCGAAAATTGTTTGTGAAAGGAGATCTGTTCACCATCAGCCGTGTTCTATGTCTTAATGAAATGAAAACTGCTTCTTTTGATGTCGCTGCCGACTTGAGACCTATCTCTGAAGATTTTAGGAGGGAGAATAGTTTGGTTAGGATCTTGGAGATTGGCCGGAGCAGGTGCAGCTTCTTCCAGTGGTTTGAAAGTTAACCTTTGATCAACACGACCTCCTCTACCCATTTTGACCACCCTCCAATTCGTTTCAGGGTTGAAGCCGAGTTCGATAAAGGCGCCCCAAACCTCACCAACCCCTATTTCGAAAATTGTTTGTGAAACGAGATCTGTTCACCATCAGCCGTGTTCTATGCCTTAATGAAATGAAAACTGCTTCTTTTGATGCCGCTGCTGACTTGAGACCATTTGGACGTATCTCTGAAGGTTTTAGGAGGGAGAATAGCTTGGTTAGGATCTTGGAGATTGGCCGGAGCAGATCCAGCTTCTTCCAGTGGTTTGAAAGTTAACCTTTGATCAACACGACCTCCTCTACCCATTCTGACCACCCTCCAATTCGTTTCAGGGTTGAAGCCGAGTTCGATAAAAGCGCCCCAAACCTCACCAACCCCTATTTCGAAAATTGTTTGTGAAACGAGATCTGTTCACCACCAGCCGTGTTCTATGCCTTAATGAAATGAAAACTGCTTCTTTTGATGCCGCTGCTGACTTGAGACCATTTGGACGTATCTCTGAAGATTTTAGGAGGGAGAATAGTTTGGTTAGGATCTTGGAGATTGGCAGGAGCAGGTCCAGCTTCTTCCAGTAGTTTGAAAGTTAACCTTTGATCAACACGACCACCTCTACCCATTCTGACCACCCTCCAATTCGTTTCAGGGTTGAAATCGAGTTCGATAAAGGCGCCCCAAACCTCACCAACCCCTATTTCGAAAATTGTTTGTGAAACGAGATCTGTTCACCATCAGCCGTGATCTATGCCTTAATGAAATGAAAACTGCTTCTTTTGATGTCGCTGCTGACTTGAGACCATTTCGACGTATCTCTGAAGATTTTAGGAGGGAGAATAGCTTGGTTAGGATCTTGGAGATTGGCCGGAGCAGGTCCAGCTTCTTCCAGTGGTTTGAAAGTTAACCTTTGATCAACACGACCTCCTCTACCCATTCTGACCACCCTCCAATTCGTTTCAGGGTTGAAATCGAGTTCGATAAAGGCGCCCCAAACCTCACCAACCCCTATTTCGAAAATTGTTTGTGAAACGAGATCTGTTCACCATCAGCCGTGTTCTATGCCTTAATGAAATGAAAACGGCTTCTTTTGATGTCGCTGCTGACTTGAGACCATTTCGACGTATCTCTGAAGATTTTAGGAGGGAGAATAGCTTGGTTAGGATCTTGGAGATTGGCCGGAGCAGGTCCAGCTTCTTCCAGTGGTTTGAAAGTTAACCTTTGATCAACACGACCTCCTCTACCCATTCTGACCACCCTCCAATTCGTTTCAGGGTTGAAATCGAGTTCGATAAAGGCGCCCCAAACCTCACCAACCCCTATTTCGAAAATTGTTTGTGAAACGGGATCTGTTCACCATCAGCCGTGTTCTATGCCTTAATGAAATGAAAACTGCTTCTTTTGATGTCGCTGCTGACTTGAGACCATTTGGACGTATCTCTGAAGATTTTAGGAGGGAGAATAGCTTGGTTAGGATCTTGGAGATTGGCCGGAGCAGGTCCAGCTTCTTCCAGTGGTTTGAAAGTTAACCTTTGATCAACACGACCTCCTCTACCCATTCTGACCACCCTCCAATTCGTTTCATGGTTGAAGCCGAGTTCGATAAAGGCGCCCCAAACCTCACCAACCTCTATTTCGAAAATTGTTTGTGAAACGAGATCTGTTCACCATCAGCCGTGTTCTATGCCTTAATGAAATGAAAATTGCTTCTTTTGATGTCGCTGCTGACTTGAGACCATTTGGACGTATCTCTGAAGATTTTAGGAGGGAGAATAGTTTGGTTAGGGTCTTGGAGATTGGCCGGAGCAGGTCCAGCTTCTTCCAGCGGTTTGAAAGTTAACCTTTGATTAACACGACCTCCTCTACCCATTCTGACCACCCTCCAATTCGTTTCAGGGTTGAAGCCGAGTTCGATAAAGGCGTCCCAAACCTCACCAACCCCTATTTCGAAAATTGTTTGTGAAACGAGATCTGTTCACCATCAGCCGTGTTCTATGCCTTAATGAAATGAAAACTGCTTCTTTTGATGTCGCTGCTGACTTGAGACCATTTGGACGTATCTCTGAAGATTTTAGGAGGGGAATAGTTTGGTTAAGATCTTGGAGATTGGCCGGAGCAGGTCCAGCTTCTTCCAGTGGTTTGAAAGTTAACCTTTGATCAACACGACCTCCTCTACCCATTCTGACCACCCTCCAATTCGTTTCAGGCTTGAAGCCGAGTTCGATAAAAGCGCCCCAAACCTCACCAACCCCTATTTCGAAAATTGTTTGTGAAACGAGATCTGTTCACCATCAGCCGTGTTCTATGCCTTAATGAAATGAAAACCGCTTTTTCTTGATTGAAACTATTGATGATGCCCAATGAATCCAACTACTAACTATCACTAGTGTTATAAAAATTATCGTATTATTTTTAACATGTTTATCTTATAAAATTCAATTTCTAATCCGATTAGCTTGCATTAAAAGTGTCACTTTTAATGATAGTTGTATAAAAAAATATTTTTAAATGAAACAAATGATTAGATTGAAGCTCAACTGAAATAACTTTGTGGTTGCTACGAAAATTATTATTTTTCCCTTGAATTACAAACGTTTTTCTATCTGCTGAATAACATTAAAAGTACTAAACATCTACGATGTGCAAAAACAAAACAGTCTTCTAATTTGCTTGTTTTGACACCGTTCCAAGTTATCGTTCTTCTTCAGACGCGATGTACTATTTCAATTAAGATAATAAACTACATTGACTAAACAATATTTACACAACGTTAAATCTAACATGAAAGATATTTATACTAAACAAAGAAAGATATAGATTAACGGCTTAACGTTAAACAAATAAATACATCTACCTATCGAAACGTACATTCATACTCAAGTAAGTATAAATAAATATGAATAAACCATACTCGATTAAACGACCTCTGAATAAAATCGACATAATTTGTGTTAATATTAATTGATATTACAAAATTACGGTTCAGTAAACTTTGAGGATAATTCAAATTTAGATAATTCAAAAATCTTTCCAGACGCCAACACCACATGCAAATTAACGATTATATTAAATACATATTCATGTAAAACGCACGTGATTATCATCATTACTGAGTGATATTAGAAAAATTATTAAAGATTACATCATTAATTTTTTTGTTGATAAAATACAGGTGCTACCAAAAAAAAAAACATGTTCAATCTCGCTTAGATTAAACCGCAGCAGCAATAACAATAAAGATTAAGGTTTGTGATGAGGAACATTTATAGAAGCTATCGAGGAAGAAAAATGGATTCCGAATGAGTCACTCGTTTTAAGTAAAAAACAGATCAGTTTCAATCCGAATCTGTTCTGGCACATAATCAACATTGATCTTAATAGCTCTTGTTAATTGTGTATACATCGAACGGATAGCAAGAAATCGCTATAAATACATCGATGCTTTTACTGTAAGTAACTAAAGTTCAGTTTATTTTATAATTTTTCAGCTATAGTAAGTGGTTAGAAATATAAATGTGTGGATGTATTGAGAGGAATCTTAAAATAGAGTGAGTCATAAACTGTGTTTGTGCTTCGAACCGTAAGGTGTCAAAATTCTGCAAAAGAACGTCGATGGTTATGACGATATTTTGGAACTTGTTCATAATTTTCGACGAAATTTATTTTTATACGGGGTGTTCAGAAATTAACGATAAATTCAGATATCTCCAAACATTTTGTTGTTTTTGCATAAAATAAAAAAAATCATAGATGCTTGATATGTTGGTTGTCAATGAAAATCCATCTCGTCTCCCCTTCCACAAATCGAGGCGCGGATTCATCCCTCGAGTCCTGGATTGAGAAGAAGGAATGTTGACAGCCCCTATTCTCTCTTTTTCTCTCTTGAGCAACTCACGAGAAAAGAAATAATTAACCCCAGCACTGACAATCAAAGGTCAACTTTCAAACCGCTGCTCCGTCCAATCTCCAAGATCCTAACCAAACTATTCTCCCTCCTGAAATCTTCAGAGATACGTCCAAATGGTCTCAAGTCAGCAGCGACATCAAAAGAAGCAGTTTTCATTTCATTAAAGCATAGAACACGGTTGATGGTGAACAGATCTCGTTTCACAAACAATTTTCGAAATAGGGGTTGGTGAGGTTTGGGGCGCCTTTATCGAACTCGGCTTCAACCCTGAAACGAATTGGAGAGTGGTCAGAATGGGTAGAGGAGGTCGTGTTGATCAAAGGTTAACTTTCAAACCACTGGAAGAAGCTGGACCTGCTCCGGCCACTCTCCAAGATCCTAACCAAA
This sequence comes from Holotrichia oblita, assembly GCA_023690525.1. Taxonomy (NCBI): domain Eukaryota; kingdom Metazoa; phylum Arthropoda; class Insecta; order Coleoptera; family Scarabaeidae; genus Holotrichia; species Holotrichia oblita. The sequence goes on along the minus strand of CM043019.1, from coordinate 4,330,770 downwards.
CTATTCTCTCTCCTAAAATCTTCAGAGATACGTCCAAATGGTCTCAAGTCAGCAGCGACATCAAAAGAAGCAGTTTTCATTTCATTAAGGCATAGAACACGGTTGATGGTGAACAGATCTCGTTTCACAAACAATTTTCGAAATAGGGGTTGGTGAGGTTTGGGGCGCCTTTATCGAACTCGGCTTCAACCCTGAAACGAATTGGAGAGTGGTCAGAATGGGTAGAGGAGGTCGTGTTGATCAAAGGTTAACTTTCAAACCACTGGAAGAAGCTGCACCTGCTCCGTCCAATCTCCAAGATCCTAACCAAACTATTCTCCCTCCTAAAATCTTCAGAGATACGTCCAAATGGTCTCAAGTCAGCAGCGACATCAAAAGAAGCAGTTTTCATTTCATTGAGGCATAGAATACGGCTGATGGTGAACAGATCTCGTTTCACAAACAATTTTCGAAATAGGGGTTGGTGAGGTTTGGGGCACCTTTATCGAACTCGGCTACAACCCTGAAACGAATTGGAGGGTGGTTAGAATGGGTAGAGGAGGTCGTGTTGATCAAAGGTTAACTTTCAAACCACTGGAAGAAGCTGCACCTGCTCCGGCCAATCTCCAAGATCCTAACCAAACTATTCTCCCTCCTAAAATCTTCAGAGATACGTTTTTTTAAATAATTTGAGTTAGGAAAAAGATATTAAGATGCGGCTTGCGCAGGCTTATTTTCTATATTCTAAAAAAGTCATATCATCGCATTTAATTTTTTTGAGAAAATCCAATATTTTGGTTATAATATCGAATAACGCCCTCTATCGGCGGCCGTGTAGGTCACAACTGTCACGATTATCGAGAATCCTAAAAGCCCAAGAAATGCTCTTTTCAATGATACCAAATTTATCCAAATCCATCAAGCCGTTTCGAAGTTACAGGCATTTATTTAAAACAACATTCAAATACCCCCCACCACTTTATTTCGAAAGATAGAGAAAAATTGTTTTTACAAAAAATGTTTGACTTTAAGTTAACATTAAAACGCAAACACTTTTTTGATATATTCATTGGAGAAAATCGCGAGAAACGTAACTTTATGTAATTCAAGATGGTGGAAACGCCCACTGGCGGCCATCTTGGAAACTTGAAAATAATTTCCAGCATTTTCCCTTGCCCACTTTACCTATAAAATTTTTTACCCTAACTCTCTACGATCATTAGTTTCTGAGATACAGCCGCTTACCTCGCTTATTTGCCCACCCTGTACATAATAGAAATATACTACACATAATAACATATTGCCATACATTGCCAACATAATTTTCCATATATAACTATGTATGTATACAAAAGTACAAAATGATAAACACATTATGGAGGTACATACATACATACAGGGTGTCCCATGACATGACTGCCAAAACCTAAAGATGTGTTATTGAGGCAATTTCAAGTCAAAAATGTCGAATGAACATGTGACCAAAACTCTGTCCTCACTAACCTACAAGCATTTGAAGTTTTAGATTTTTAGATTTTGGCAGTCATATCATGGGACACCTGTATATAAATACAAAACAAGCATAAGCAAGTTTGCAAACGTTTCTTCTCATGTTATCGTCCACGGTTTGAGTGAAGCCTAGCAAGTACGGTGTCGTTGTAAAGAGAATTTAATTGTCTTTCAAATGAGATATCACTCGACCCCAGTTCCCTAGTACAGTTACGAGGTTAAACGCATATACAGGGTGCGCGGATTTCGTAGGAACAACACGGGGAACTTTTTTATTTAAAAACATAGGGAAACGGTTAAATTAGGAAAAAAAAGGTGTAGATTCAAAAGCTCACTAAGAATCCATTTTCAAATTTTACTCGCCATGCATCATTTGTTTAATATTAAAGAAAATCTGAAATCTTCTTTTATCGGTTTAAATTTTTTTTTTACTTCAGATGTTAAGATTCAAATTTTCATCTAAATACTTTTATTGTAGTGTCGAACTGGTATTAATTTCATAGGAATCTTGCGTTTGGGGAGGATCGCTGACGAGATCAGATAGATCGAAACTACATGGTCCGCTTGTTAATGCTTGAAATCTATTTTCATTGCACTCGTTCGCAAGGTGATTGATCAAATTATGAAAATCTTCTTATAAAAAGTTAGTAGAACTAATTTTATTTATATTTTTAAACAACACTCCTTAATCTCGTATAATTCGCTTTTAATAAAATGCTTAATTAGATCAACATGATCATCGTGGAAAATCGGTATTTTCCAATGAGATGAGTGTTTGTAATAATATACACAAACGTGATCAATTAAGGGGAATTGTGTACAATGCACTGCGTAAACATGAAGATGATTTAGAAGCGTGTTATTCAGGGTTTTCACGCACGTGTAATACCCGAATAACAACGCAGGATTAAGAGGAAATTCGGATCGCAAACAGATCATATTTCACGATATCTACGATCAATATTATTATATATAAGTATTTAAACAACAGTAACAGTACCCATAATTGTAAACATAAAAAAAGGGACGAAGTCTATTTCCGATAAGTGTAATTTAAGTTCCATAAATAGAATGTATGCATATTATTTACTACTAAAAAAAAATTGAGAAAAACATTAGTTTACTGCAAGCTTGTTTATAAACAATTTAATTTTTAATTAATTATAAATAGTAAATCATTAGAGTTAGCAACTCGAAAAAATTAAACCAAAAACAAACACTTGCTGCGACAATAAATGTAGTATAAAGTTCGTCTTTTATTCTACGATTCTTACCTTTTTAAAACCCATTTGATCGTCCTTTTTCTGAAGCTGCAACAAAAATAGTAAAATATAACAGATTGTACATATTATGAAATAAGAAAATTATTTAAAAAAGGAAGGTATAGACCTCGATGAGATAATAATAATCTGATGATTGTCTTGGAATTTGAGAAGAAGAAGTGTGTTTAGTAAGTAGAAATGTCAAAATTAAATAAATTCCTTTTTGATGCTACTAATAAAACACTATTTTTTATATTATTGTCTATACAGGGTCGTCCAAAATTAACGTTCATTTGAACCATGTTCACATCGATGAAACCCACTTTTTTTAATGGAACACCCTGTATATTATTGCATTTTTGAATACACTTAATAATTCTCTATCATTGATTATTAGGCATATTAGCTTCTATCTTTTACGGTTTTCGAGATATTAAAGATTTCCTGATGAAAGTCCGAAAAATATACCTTTTTAATGCATTTAAAATCTCAGTAATCCTTGAATGTCAAAATAATTGATATTGTATTTGTACTATAAATACACGTAGTTGATATCTGTCAAACAAAATAGATTTTAAATGCATTAAAATCATCATCAGGAAATCTTTAATAACTCGAAAACCGTAAAAGATAGAAGCTAATATGTCTAATAAAATCAATGAAGGTTGAAACTTGACGATGTTTTTACAACGTGACAGCTGTCAAATAATACAATTGACAAAGTATTCATTCAATAATGTTGATGGTCAATCAAGAAAATACTGTTTTGTTTTTTACAATTTGACAGCTGTCAGAAATATATTGAAATATTACTTAAACCGCAAAATAATTACAACTTGTAGATGCATTTGGTAGCTACAATTGTCAAAGGAGTGCTTTTCATAAAATGCAATGAAACGTAGTAAATTTAAATTTGACAGATACAACTGTCAGAAATAGTTTGACACTGTCAAAAAATACCGTTTTTTGCTTCCGAATTTGATAGCTGCTAGGATTTTATTGTAGCTAAAAACGTTAAGATGACGCTCGAAATTGTAAGAATTTTTCTGATTTTTACAATTACCTGTCAGCGTGGATAACCGTGAAAAATAACATCTAAACTGTTTTTCTTTTACAACTCAACAATTACCAAAAGAAGAAAATATGTTGATAGCTACGAGTAAAAATTCAAAATCGTAGAAAATACTGTTTTGTTTTTACAATTTGACAGCTGCCAGAGATATTTTCATATTTTACGGTCATGAAAACGATTTTAAAATGTGACAGCTGTCAAAATCAAAGACGTTAATGTTTTTTACAAGTCAACAGTTGCCAATAGTTGCCAACAGACATTTAAAATTGTAGAAAATACTTTTTTTTGTCTACAGTTTGACAGCTGTCAGAAATATACTGATATATTACTTAAACCGCAAAATAATTACAACTTGTAGATGTATTTGGTAGCTACAATCGTCAAAGGAATGCTTTTCATAGAATTCAATGAAACGTACATAGTAAAAATATTTGATTTTTAAATTTGACAGATACAACTGTCAGAAATAGTTTGACATTGCTCCCGTTAAAACTGTCAAAAAATACCGTTTTTGCTTCCGAATTTGATAGCTGTTAGGATTTTATTGTAGCTTAAAACGTTAAGATGACGCTCGAAATTGTAATAATTTTTCTGATTTTTACAATTAACTGTCAGCGTGGATAACCGTGAAAAATAACATCTAAACTGTTTTCTTTTACAACTCAACAATTACCAAAAGAAGAAAACATGTTGATAGCTACGAGTAAAAATTCAAAATCGTAGAAAATACTGTTTTGTTTTTACAATTTGACAGCTGCCAGAGATATTTTCATATTTTACTGTCATGAAAATGATTTTAAAATGTGACAGCTGTCAAAATCATAGACGTTACTGTTTTTTTACAATTCAACAGTAATTGCCAACAGAAAAATTTCGATTGCCAATAGACATTTAAAATTGTAGAAAATACTATATTTTTTTTTGTTTACAGTTTGACAGCTGTCAGAAATATATTGACATATTACACATATAAACTGCAAAATAATTACAACTTAATGTCGGGAGAAATGTTTTTCTGATCCGGATATATTTGACAGCTACAGCTATCTGATTTTTAAATTTGACAGGTACAACTGTCAGAAATAGTTTGACAGTGCTCCCGTTAAAACTATCAAAAAATACAGTTTTTGCTTCCGTATTTGATAGCGATTAGGATTTTATTTGAAGAAAAATGTTGATAGTCACGAGTAAAAATTCAAAATCGTAGAAAATACTGTTTTTACAATTTGACAGCTGTCACAAATATAATTGACATTTATATATAATTTTGTAAAAATAACAAAAAAATTATGTTTTTACAATATACGATATCGGAAGAAATTCTTTTTTCTGATCGCGACACTTGAGATTGATTTTTTTTTTAATTTGACAGCTCTCAGCGTTATTGTTATTGACAAGTTTTCAGATTTGTTGAATTTCAAGAACATCAAAAAGTTCTAACGAACCAGTTCCGTGAACGACCCTGTATATAGTAATTCTTACACTACGTTTTAAAAAAGTTTCAACGGATATCCAACATTTCCTGATATTTGACTTTCTAAATTTACTGGACTTATTTTGGATATTGTTTGCATTATTTCCTGATCCAAATAATTAAATAACAGCTTACACCAATACTGACAACGACTGAAAATTTGTTATAATCATCATGATTTTTTTTAATAGCGATATCATAGTAGACAGGTCGATAATCGCAATGATTAGGTGGCTACCCAATGATGTGAGAGATCGTTGAGAGCCAGGGTTCGATTCCTCGAAGGGACAGCATATGACAGGAAATGACACAGTAAAAACTGCACCCACAACACATAAAAAAATCGTAATCTGTTAATTGTAGTTGTTCATACTTTAGAGACTTTAGAAACAAAATCTACTCATAACAAAGTTAGAAATAGCAAAAAATTAATTTTGAATAACCTATGTGTATGCTGCAAAGTATAAATAAAAATAAACGATATATAAAGTCAACGCAAGCGAAAGAGATAGATACAATATCAAAATATCGAACGTAGTACCAACATTAAACGCTAGGTGTCGACACAAATCGGATACGATTGATATTGTACTTCGATTACTTCAAGGTTTCGATCATGTTTCAGTCTTATTCAATGATAATTAATAGAATAGAAACGGATGAGATAATATTTGTAAATATATGGCAAAATACAACCTTGTTCCCTCTTTTTTTTTTTAAATGAATATAAAATTGTTTTAAATTTATTTAACGAGAAGACAATCTCAAACAAACCGAATAGCATTAAAATGAAAGTAAATATGTATAAATTATATCTACATCAAGTTGGTTGTGTTGCCTATACTCTCTCTCTCTTAATTGGATTACATTTATTACAAACGAATCTGTAATCCATGGTAATCCCAAATAAACTTAGGACTTTACAACTTAGGCTTTGAAGAACCAGAGTGTCTCAATTCCATCGATTGCTGCTTTGTTTCTGGATCGTAAATTGCTTTCACAATTGCACTCTTCTGATCAACATTCAGACATTACAAAGATAAGCTGCAAAAACAAAATAAACACCTGCGTCTCTGCATTAAAATTTTTAATCGTGTTTAGTTAATGTCATGGATGTTTTACAATTTAAGATCCTACAAAACATACTCGCGTGTAACAAGCGTATGCAATTAAAGGACTAACATGCACAGAGATAATGTTAAATTAATTCTATACACTTGTAGTCGTGGTAACGTCTGTATTTGCATTTCTAACATGTGTTTGTTTTCTTTAATGTCTACGCATCTACAATGTCGATTAAAAGATATCATTAAACGATTATTATAGCCGGATAAAAGCGAAAATATTTATTTATCATCGTAAAAAGTGCATTTTAAAACTCCTTCTTCATATACGTAAATAAAAACTTCGCTGACGTTTCGGCCATCCAATAAGCGAGAACCAACATTCTCAGAACGATCTAAAATCCTCGTTTAATTAAATCGTGCAAATTGAAGCGAAATATTAAATAAAATAAATCAATTTTGCCGAGAAATTGCCATTTTATAATTTGACACCAGCCGAAATAATAAGGAAATAAATGTTTTTCACAGTCTGTTTAATTCTAAAAAAAAATTGGTTTCTTTTTACAATTTGACAGCTGTCAGAAATACTTTTGACAGTTGCATTCATCGAACCCGTACAAAAGCAACAGTACACGTCAGGTGCATGTTGAAAATATTTTTCTAGCTATAATTATCAAAATTAAAGAGAACGTCGCGTATACGATTTGACAGTTGAAAATATTTTGACAGTTACACCTGTAAAACGCAACAGGTTTCGCGATAAAACTCAAGACGAATTTCAATTGTTACACCCGGCGAAATAGTAAGGAAATAAGTGCTTTTCACAGTCTGTTTACTGTAAAAAAAAAAAAAAAAGTTTGACAGCTGTCAAAAGGATTTTAGCGATTACAATTGAATAACTTCACTAAAATGTTATTTTTACAATTTAAAAGCTTTCAAAAATGTATTGTGACAGTTACACACATTAAAAAAAAAATCAAAACAAAAAGAACAGTTTTTACAGTTTGACAGATGTCAACGGAATTTCAACTGTTATACCCGCAGAAATAGTAGGGAAATAAGTGTTTTTTAAATAGTTTAAAGTTACTAAATGTGCAACAATTACAATTGTCTACTCTAAAAAAAGGTTTTTTTACAATTTGACAGCTGTCAAAAATATTTTGATAGTTACATTCATCGAACCCCTAAACAGCAACAGTACACGTTAAATGCATGTCGAAAATATTTTTCTAGCTATAATTATCAAATTTAAAGAAAACGTCGCGTATACAAATTGACAGTTAAAAATATTTTGACAGTTGTACCTGTAAAACGCAACAGTTTTCGCGATAAGAGTCAGGACGAATTTCAATTGTTACACCCACCGAAATAATAAGGAAATAAATGTTTTTCACAATCCGTTTATTGTAAAAAAAATAAAATAAATTTGACAGCTGTCAAAAGTATTTTAGCGATTACAATTTAATAACTTCACAAAAATGTTGTTCTTGCAATTTAACACCTTTCAAAAATGTATTTTCAGTTACACACATTTAAAAAAACAAAACAAAAAGAACAGTTTTTACAGTTTGACAGATGTCAACGGAATTTCAACTGTTATACCCGCAGAAATAGTAGGGAAATAAGTGTTTTTTAAATAGTTTAAAGTTACTAAATGTTGGCAACAATTACAATTGTCTACTCTAAAAAAAGGTTTTTTTTACAATTTGACAGCTGTCAGAAATGTTTTGATAGTTACATTCATCGAACCCGTACAAAAGAAACAGTACACATCAGATGCTAGTCGAAAATATTTTTCTAGCTATAATTATCAAATCTAAAGGAAATGTCGCGTATACAATTTGACAGTTGAAAATATTTTGACAGCTATACCTGTAAAACGCAACAGGTTCCGCGATAAAAGTCAAGACGAATTTCAATTGTTACACCCGCCGAAATAGGTACTGTAAACAAAAATAAATTTGGCAGCTGTCAAAAGTGTTTTAGCGATTACAATTGAATAATTTCACTAAAATGTTGTTCTTGCGATTTCACAGCATTCAAAAATATATTGTCAATTACACACGTTACAAAAACAAAACAGAAAGAACACTTTTTACAGTTTGACAGATGGAAACGGAATGTCAACTGTTTTTTTTTTTACAATTTCATAGCTGTCAAAAATATCTTGACGGTTACGCATGTTAAAATTAAAAGCCATTTACGGCATTATGACTGTTAATTACAACTGTCAAATCTAAAACAAACGCTATTTTTATAATTTGACAGCTGTCAGAAATGTAACAGTTTTTTACAGTTTGACAAAAATCAACATAACTTCAAGTATTACACTCGGCGGAATATCTAGTGATAAAATAACTGTTTTGGTGATGCGTGAAAATATTGAAACTGTCAATAATAATAATAGCTGTCAAAAGTACGTCAGCAGTTACATCGCGATTGAAACCGTTTTCATACTTTGACAGACACCAGAAGGAATTCTAATCGTTACAGTTGCCGAAGCAGAAACAGAATAAGTGTTTAGAGTTGTGATATGACAGCTGTCAAAAATATGTTGGTGGGATTACAATTGTCAAATCCACTTGCCCTGATAACGTTTTTCAATAGTGGAAATATCCTGATGAAATCTTTCCATCCCAAAGATTCGGGAGAAAGAAGTTCAGGTGCAAGAAATGCATTTTAAGACTCATATTACAGCCTAATGCATGGTAGCTTCTAATAAGTTTATTGCTCAAGAGTACGTCAAATTCTCGATCCTGTTGTAACAGATTAATCTGGGGTCCTATCAAAATCCCCTCTTTAAGTTTTGTCTCAGATATATTAGGAAATTTTTGTTTACGGTATCGAAATCCTGGTCCCTCTTTACCCAATGCTTTGACGAAATTCTTCATCAGACCTAATTTTATGTGTAATTGCGGTAAAAGTATTCTATGTTTTCTTGCGAATAAAAATAAACATCTTAATACTTCATGAACGTAGTTTTTTATTTTGCATTCAAAAGTGTTAAAAAAAATCTGGGCATTCCGTTTAAACTATATTGCATAAAATGCATAATTTTCAAATAACAAAGGTATTCGACCGTTCCGGGACTTTTTACTAACGCTGTATATGTACATACTTAAACATAATTCGCGGAATCGTAAAGCTTTCCTTCCTCGTGTACACAAACTAAGTAAAGATTTTTCGTGAATAAACACGGATTCGCACAAGAAGACACCTCTGCAAATATGTCTTCTCTCTTTGCAAATGAGTAACATTGACGTCAAAGCAGCTCTTCTATTTTTTTTTTTTCAAGTAAGTAGGTATATACATATACATACATAAATATGTATGTACCATAAGTATATATTGGTCATTGCACTTATCACTTTGTTTTTCGAGAATTTGCAAGTTTAATAGGCGCTGATATGTATACATTGTATTCAGTGAAGTAGCTGTTTACTTTTTTCTTTCGTTTTGGTTAATTATATCTAGACATAAAGGGTGTTTAAATGTAGTAAATAGTATAATTTATAATTTGACAGCTGTCACAATTGTGTTGACAGTTAGCATTGATTAAACCCCTAAGAAGCAACAGTACAATCAACAGTTCGACAGAAACGGTACAAAACAATACAGGAATGTTTTTATAATTTGAAAACTTGACATCTGTCAAAATTCCTTTTGACAGCTGTCAAACTGCTCATCCAGAAATAGAGTAAAATAGACGATTGTCAGAAATATGTACTAATAATATGTACTGATGTAAGATGCGTCTTCGGGAGCAAAAACCGGACGAGGGGGCGCCGGAAATCAGAAGAATTTTTACAGTTTGACAGCTATCAGAAATACTTTTGACAATTACCTTCATCTATCCCGTAAACAGCAATAATACACGTCAGATGCACGTCGAAAATATTTTTCTAGCTATAATTATCAAATCTAAAGAAAACGCCGCGTATACAATTGGACAGTTGTGTTTTTCACAGTTTACTGTAAAAAATAAGTTTGACAGCTGTCAAAAGTATTTCAGCGATTACAATTGAATAACTTCACTAAAATGTTGTCCTTGCAATTTAATAGCTTACAAAAATGTATTGTGTCAGTTACACAGGTTAAAAAAAAATAGAGAAAAAGAACAATTTTTACAGTTTGACAGATGTCAACGGAATTTCAACTGTTACACCCGCAGAAATTGTAGGGAAATACGTGTTTCTTCATAGTTTAAAATCGCTGAATGTTGGTAACAATTACAATTGTCAACTCTAAAAAAATGTTTTTTTTTACAATTTGACAGCTGTCAGAAATACTTTTGACAGTTGCATTCATGGAACCCGTACAAAAGCAACAATACACGTTAGATGCACGTTAAAAATATCTTTCTAGCTATAATTATCAAATCTAAAGAAAACACCGCGTACACGATTTGACAGTTAGAAATATTTTGACAGTTACATCTGTAAAACGCAACAGGTTTCGCGATAAAAGTCAAGACGAATTTCATTTTTTACACCCGCCGAAATAATAAGGAAATAAATGTTTTTCACAGTCTGTTTAACTCTAAAAAAAAATTGGTTTCTTTTTACAATTTGACAGCTGTCAGAAATATTTTGACAGTTACATTCATCAAACCCGTAAAAAGCAACAGTACACGTCAGATGCACGTCAAAAATATCTTTCTAGCTATAATTATCAAATCTAAAGAAAACACTGCGTATACGACTTGACAGTTAGAAATATTTTGACAGTTACACCTGTAAAACGCAACAGGTTTCGCGATAAAAGTCAAGACGAATTTCATTTTTTACACCCGCCGAAATAGTAAGGAAATAAATGTTTTTCACGGTCTGTTTACTATAAAAAAAAATTGACATCTGTCAAAAGTATTTTAGTGATTACAATTGAATAATTTCACTAAAATGCTATTCTTGCAATTTAGCAGTTTTTAAAAATGTCCTTTTAGTTACACACGTTAAAAAAACAAAACAAAAAGAACAGTTTTTACAGTTTGGACAGATGTCAACGGAATTTCAACTGTTACACCCGCAGAAATTGTAGGGAAATAAGAGTTTCTTCATAGTTTAAAATCGCTAAATGTTGACAACAATTACAATTGTAAATTCTAAAAAAAATGTTTACGATTTGACAGCTGTCAGAAATACTTTTGACAGTTGCATTCATCGAACCCGTACAAAAGCAACAGTACACGTCAGGTGCATGTCGAGAATATTTTTCTAGCTATAATTATCAAAATTAAAGAGAACGTCGCGTATACGATTTGACAGTTAAAAATATTTTGACAGTTACACCTGTAAAACACAACAGGTTTCGCGATAAAACTCAAGACGAATTTCAATTGTTACACCCGGCGAAATAGTAAGGAAATAAGTGCTTTTCACAGTCTGTTTACTGTAAAAAAAAAAAAAGTTTGACAGCTGTCAAAAGTATTTTAGCGATTACAATTGAATAATTTCTCTAAAATGTTGTTCTTGCAATCTAACAGCTGTCAAAAAGGTATTATGTCAGTTACACACGTTAAAAAATACAAAACAAAAAAAACAGCTTTTACAGTTTGACAGATGTCATGCTATACCCGCAGAAATTGTAGGGAAATAAGTATGTTTTTCTAGTTTAAGGTTGCTAAATGCGGCAACAATTATAATTGTCAACTTTAAAAAAATTATTTTGTTTTACAATTTGACAGCTGTCAGATATATTTTTCACAGTTACAGTCATCGAACCCGTACAAAAGCAACAGTACACGTCAGATAAACGTCAAAAATACCTTTCTAGCTATAATTATCAAATCTAAAGAAAACGCCGCGTATAGAATTTGACAGTTGTGTTTTTCCCAGTCTGTTTAGGTACTGTAAATAAAAGTTTGACAGCCGTCAAAAGTATTTTAGCGATTACAATTGAATAACTGCACTAAAATGTTGTTCTTGCAATTTAACAGCTTTCGAAAATGTATTTTCAGTTACAAACGTTAAAAAATAAAACAAAAAGAACAGTTTTTACAGTTTGACAGATGTCATCGGAATTTCAATTGTTATAGTGGGGAAATAAGTGTTTCTTTACAGTTTAAAATAGCTAAACGTTGGCAACAATTACAATTGTCAACTCTAAAAAAAAAATTTTTTTTACAATTTGACAGCTGTCAAAAATATTTTGATAGTTACATTCATCGAACCCGTAAACAGCAACAGTACACGTTAAATGCATGTCGAAAATATTTTTCTAGCTATAATTATCAAATTTAAAGAAAACGTCGCGTATACAAATTGACAGTTAAAAATATTTTGACAGTTGTACCTGTAAAACGCAACAGTTTTCGCGATAAGAGTCAGGACGAATTTCAATTGTTACACCCACCGAAATAATAAGGAAATAAATGTTTTTCACAATCCGTTTATTGTAAAAAAAAATAAAATAAATTTGACAGCTGTCAAAAGTATTTTAGCGATTACAATTTAATAACTTCACAAAAATGTTGTTCTTGCAATTTAACACCTTTCAAAAATGTATTTTCAGTTACACACATTTAAAAAAAACAAAACAAAAAGAACAGTTTTTACCGTTTGACAGATGTCATCGGTATTTCAGCTGTTATACCCGCAGAAATAGTAGAGAAATAAGTGTTTTTTTAATAGTTTAAAGTTGCTAAATGTTGGCAACAATTACAATTGTCAACTCTACTTACAATTTGACAGCTGTCAGAAATATTTTGATAGTTACATACAGTCATCGAACCCGTAAAAAGCAACAGTACACGTCGGATGCATGCAGAAAATATTTTTCTAGCTACCTATAATTGTCAAATCTAAAGAAAACGCTGCGTATACGATTTGACAGTTAGAAATATTTTGACAGTTATACCCGTAAAACGCAACAGGTTTCGCGATAAAAGTCAAGACGAATTTCAATTGTTACACCCGCCGAAATAGGTACTGTAAACAAAAATAAATTTGACAGCTGTCAAAAGTGTTTTAGCGATTACAATTGAATAATTTCACTAAAATGTTGTTCTTGCGATTTCACAGCATTCAAAAATGTCTTGTCAATTACACACGTTACAAGAACGAAACAAAAAGAACAGTTTTTACAGTTTGACAGATGGCAACGGAATGCCAACTGTTTTTTTTTACAATTCCACAGCTGTCGAAAATATGTTGACAGTTACACATGTTAAAATTAAAAGCCGTTTACGGTATTATGATTGTTAATTACAACTGTCAAATCTAAAACAAATACTATTTTTATAATTTGACAGCTGTCAGAAATGTTACAGTTTTTTACAGTTTGAAAAAAATCAACATAATTTCAAGTATTACACTTGGCGGAATATCTACACCAGAAGGAATTCTAATCGTTACAGTAGCCGAAGCAGAAACAGAATAAGTGTTTAGAGTTGTGATATGACAGATGTCAGAAATATGTTGGTGGGATTACAATTGTCAAATCTTATATACTTATAAAAAATAAACGTTGTTTGAATAAAAGATTTGTAACTTGACAGAAGTTAGAAATATTTAGTTTGACAGCTTTCAATTGTCAAATATCAGCTGTCAGAAATACTTTGACAGGAAGTTTGACAGATGTTTTTCGTGATAATTCTTTTTGAATACTCCGTATATTGAGTAGACCGAAAATAAATTAAAAAAAAAAGGAGGAACGAAACGGAGCGAAAAACGGACAATTACGCAAATTACGTAAACCTACACGCATTGAAGCAAAAAATTGACGGGCGGAAGTGGTAATTTTCCTAATATCCACGCTATCGGTAGCGGCAAATCAGGAGATGGGAGGCGATTACCTCAATACAACTGGGCGTAACATTAGACCGATTAAATTAATTAAACATTAAAGCTTCTCCTGTTTTTTTTTTCTTTATTATTTTTAATTTGAATTTGAAATCAAATAAGTAGAAATAAACGATAGGATAGATGATGATGATTAATATGTTGAATAAGAGGTCTAAAAACTATAAAATTAATTGAGTAACAAGTTTGTTCGTGTTGTAGGAATATTAATGCAATTATGTTTTATTACCCAAGTATCTAGATAAATGTATTAATTTTAAAACTATCTCCACGATAGTAATTGAGACGAGATCTTGCGTCGAACGAAAGTAAACGCTTGAATGAACGAATAGTTTAGCCGGGCGAAATTATATATATTTTTTTTATAATAAGGATCGTTTCTAAACACCCATATATACCCCACGAAATCCCGTGGTGAGAGAGACCTTCAGCTGTATCAAACTGTGTTTTTTTTAATCGGCGATTGACGTCAATGGAACATTAATCCTCGTACACAATCAACACTAGCCGGTCGCGTAGGGTGACCCCGGTGGGTGTATTGAACATAATCTGAGCTATTGTAGGTTGTATGCGATGTAATGCGTATGTAATGTGGAATGAATGCTATTTATGTGCTCCTTTAGAAGTAATACGATAGGTGGGTGGGTGTTCAAGAACTTACCTAGAAGAATGGAATGTTAAATGAAGTCATGTCAATGTCAATCATCGTTTTAACCAAATAAAAACAAAAATAACGTCCACCTGTTGAAAACGTAAAAAAAAAACCATTTGACAGTTACTTGACAGCTGTCAGAATTTTTTTAACAGTTACAGTTAAGCTCGTAAAAAAAAAAACACAACACTTTTTACGATTTTACAGAAATATGATAGTGCGCTTCTCGATTTCTCCAAAGATAAAGAATATATTGGAATTTATGACGTGAACGTGAACCACCCTGTATATTCGAAAATTAATTAAGAAAAATTATTCATTATCCATTATTTTCCTGCATTTTTCTTTAACCACTCTCCCCTCCAACCTCCTCCTCGGTTTTATACCATGAAACTGGGCGATTCTGTAATTTGACAGCTGTCAGAAATGTCTTGACAGATACACCCGTTAAACGCGCAGAAGAAACATTTTTCATACCTACTTTGATAGAAGGAATCGAAAGGTTCGCAAGATGTTACTCTGGCGATTACAATTATCGAATCTAAACAAAATGCTGCTCCTATCATTCGATAGTTGTCAAAATTATTTCGACAGGCACGTCCGCTAAGCTTGTAAAAACTAATTAGTTTTTTATAAATGACATCGAAGGCTTCCTCCGTCGGAGTCTAAAACTCGACGTCCCGCCTACTAATCAGAAGAATTTTTATATTTTGACAGATGTCAGAAATAGTTTTGACAGTTTCATTCATTGTACCCGTAAAAAGCAACAGTACACATCAGATGCATGTCAACAATATTTTTCTAGCTATAATATCAAATCTAAATATAATTCCGCGTACTTATACAATTTGACAGTTAGAAATATTTTGACAGTTATACCTGTAAAACGCAATAGCTTTCGCGATAAAAGTCAAGTCGAATTTTAATTGTTACACTCGCCGAAATAGTCTGTTTACTGTAAAAAAAAAAAAATTTTGACAGCTGTCAAAAGTATTTTAGCGGTTACAATTGAATAATTTCACTAAAATGTTGTTCTTGCAATTTCACAGCATTCAAAAACGTATTGTCAATTAACACAAGTTAAAAAGCCAAAATAGTTTTTACAGTTTGACAGATGTCATCCGAATTTCAACTGTTATGCCAGCAGAAATAATAGGGAAATAAATGTTTTTTTTGTAGTTTAAAGTCGTTAAGTGTTGGCAACAATTAGAATTGTCACCTCACAAAAAAAAGAATTTAAGTTTAAACAATTTGACAGCTGTCAGAAATATTTTGACAGTTACATTCATCGAATCCGTAAAAAGCAGTACACGTCAGATGCATGTCAAAAATATTTTTCTAGTTATTATTATATAGTATACAATTTGACAAGTAGAAATATTTTGACAGTTATACCTGTAAAACGCAACAGGTTTCGCGATAACAGTCGGACGAATTTCAATTGTTAGCCCCGTCGAAATATTAAGGAAATAAACGAGTTTTTTTTTACTGTCTGTTTACTGTACAAAAAAAAGTTTGACAGCTGTCACAAGTATTTTAGCGATTACAATTGAAAAATTTCACTGAAATGTTGTTCTTGCAATTTAACAGCTTTCAAAAATGTATTGTCAGTTACAACACACATTAAAAAACAAAACAAAAAGGACAATTTTTAAGTTTGACAGATGTCATCGGTATTTCAACTGTTTTTTTATAGTTACCGAAGCCGTAAAAGATTTAATATTTCTATTGTTTGATGGTTTAAAAGAAAATTTTAACGTGTGTTTGACAGTTGTCAGAAGTATTTTAGCAGTTCTAATTGCTCGATCTAAAAAAAAAACAGGACGTTTTTATAATTTGACAGCTATCACAAATGACAATACTGAATTTGACAATCTGTCAAATCAAATCACAATTTTTAGGATGATTTGATTTTTATTAGTACAATATACAAAGCCTAACGTCCGCTATCCTTCTCCCCTTCTCCTCCTTTGAAAGACAAGACCGAAGCGAAAAAAAGTTTGACGTACGTCAAGTAGAATCGAACGGCGTCGTTTCAGTAGCAACCATGTACAAGTGACATCTCATCCAGCTGTAATTTTTTGATGTCATCAAATGAATAAAAATCTGCATACTTTTTTAAGCAAAAGAGTCCCTGTTTGTGTTTTTCCCCCAATGGTTACTAGATAATAAGAGAAAAATCTGAAACCAAGGATCCACTTCGTTTGATGATACAATTATGATTGAACTTGAATGCAAAATTTAACAAAAAAACATTTATTGAAATTTAAGGAAGCCTGGGAAACACACAATGGTACGATGACAAGTCATCTAATTTGAATTGTGATGTAACAAAACAACAAAAGATTTAAATGACGAAAAAACAAATTTGCGGTTAAACATTTATTTACGAATGGGACATCCTCTATTAAGTGTACATCAATTTGAGATATTAATCTGTTTTATTATGATCTAATACCACTCATCATTTATTATTAATATTTCCGCTACAAACACAATCTCCATAAATTATATATTTCCGTCTGATTTTTACAACATATTGAACATAATACAATGATTAATTATAGCTCATTTTAGCAAAAGCTAAAGAAGGAAAGAGGACGAGATTATTTAAGAAACAGACAGTACCTGCAATTATAGTCATCAACACTGTAATTAAGGAAAACTTGCAACGTTGCATATGAAATTTCTTGTCAAATAATTAAAAAAAAATCAATTGCATTTTCTTATATTTAAATGCCCTTTAGTTTGACCCAATACTACATTGATTACAATCTTTATTAATTTAAAAGAGAATAATTAGATGATGACAGTCAATCAAACACCTTTAATCTATTATTGATTAGAAAAATTAAAATTCGGTAGAAATGTGTTTTTTAACTACCGTTTAGTTTGTTCATTGTAACTAAAATTGCAAAATTTGCTCATTTAGAAAACGATAACTATGTAGATACAAATGTAGCAGCAAAACAAGAAATGAATGCATCGTTACATATCGAATTTTTTGTCAAATAATAAAAAAATCAGTTGTATTTTCTTATCTTTAAATACCCTTTAGTTTGACCCAATATTACATTGATTACAATCTTTATTAATTTAAAAGAGAATAATTAGATGATGACAGTCAATCAAACACCTTTAATCTATTATTGATTAGAAAAATTAAAATTCGGTAGAAATGTGTTTTTTAACTACCGTTTAGTTTGTTCATTGTAACTAAAATTGCAAAATTTGCTCATTTAGAAAACGATAACTATGTAGATACAAATGTAGCAGCAAAACAAGAAATGAATGCATCGTTACATATCGAATTTTTTGTCAAATAATAAAAAAATCAGTTGTATTTTCTTATCTTTAAATACCCTTTAGTTTGACCCAATATTACATTGATTACAATCTTTATTAATTTGAAAGAGAATAATTAGATGATGACAGTCAATCAAACACCTTTAATCTATTATTGATTAGAAAAATTAAAATTCGGTAGAAATGTGTTTTTTAACTACCGTTTAGTTTGTTCATTGTAACTAAAATTGCAAAATTTGCTCATTTAGAAAACGATAACTATGTAGATACAAATGTAGCAGCAAAACAAGAAATGAATGCATCGTTACATATCGAATTTTTTGTCAAATAATAAAAAAATCAGTTGTATTTTCTTATCTTTAAATACCCTTTAGTTTGACCCAATATTACATTGATTACAATCTTTATTAATTTAAAAGAGAATAATTAGATGATGACAGTCAATCAAACACCTTTAATCTATTATTGATTAGAAAAATTAAAATTCGGTAGAAATGTGTTTTTTAACTACCGTTTAGTTTGTTCATTGTAACTAAAATTGCAAAATTTGCTCATTTAGAAAACGATAACTATGTAGATACAAATGTAGCAGCAAAACAAGAAATGAATGCATCGTTACATATCGAATTTTTTGTCAAATAATAAAAAAATCAGTTGTATTTTCTTATCTTTAAATACCCTTTAGTTTGACCCAATATTACATTGATTACAATCTTTATTAATTTGAAAGAGAATAATTAGATGATGACAGTCAATCAAACACCTTTAATCTATTATTGATTAGAAAAATTAAAATTCGGTAGAAATGTGTTTTTTAACTACCGTTTAGTTTGTTCATTGTAACTAAAATTGCAAAATTTGCTCATTTAGAAAACGATAACTATGTAGATACAAATGTAGCAGCAAAACAAGAAATGAATGCATCGTTACATATCGAATTTTTTGTCAAATAATAAAAAAATCAGTTGTATTTTCTTATCTTTAAATACCCTTTAGTTTGACCCAATATTACATTGATTACAATCTTTATTAATTTGAAAGAGAATAATTAGATGATGACAGTCAATCAAACACCTTTAATCTATTATTGATTAGAAAAATTAAAATTCGGTAGAAATGTGTTTTTTAACTACCGTTTAGTTTGTTCATTGTAACTAAAATTGCAAAATTTGCTCATTTAGAAAACGATAACTATGTAGATACAAATGTAGCAGCAAAACAAGAAATGAATGCATCGTTACATATCGAATTTTTTGTCAAATAATAAAAAAATCAGTTGTATTTTCTTATCTTTAAATACCCTTTAGTTTGACCCAATATTACATTGATTACAATCTTTATTAATTTGAAAGAGAATAATTAGATGATGACAGTCAATCAAACACCTTTAATCTATTATTGATTAGAAAAATTAAAATTCGGTAGAAATGTGTTTTTTAACTACCGTTTAGTTTGTTCATTGTAACTAAAATTGCAAAATTTGCTCATTTAGAAAACGATAACTATGTAGATACAAATGTAGCAGCAAAACAAGAAATGAATGCATCGTTACATATCGAATTTTTTGTCAAATAATAAAAAAATCAGTTGTATTTTCTTATCTTTAAATACCCTTTAGTTTGACCCAATATTACATTGATTACAATCTTTATTAATTTAAAAGAGAATAATTAGATGATGACAGTCAATCAAACACCTTTAATCTATTATTGATTAGAAAAATTAAAATTCGGTAGAAATGTGTTTTTTAACTACCGTTTAGTTTGTTCATTGTAACTAAAATTGCAAAATTTGCTCATTTAGAAAACGATAACTATGTAGATACAAATGTAGCAGCAAAACAAGAAATGAATGCATCGTTACATATCGAATTTTTTGTCAAATAATAAAAAAATCAGTTGTATTTTCTTATCTTTAAATACCCTTTAGTTTGACCCAATATTACATTGATTACAATCTTTATTAATTTGAAAGAGAATAATTAGATGATGACAGTCAATCAAACACCTTTAATCTATTATTGATTAGAAAAATTAAAATTCGGTAGAAATGTGTTTTTTAACTACCGTTTAGTTTGTTCATTGTAACTAAAATTGCAAAATTTGCTCATTTAGAAAACGATAACTATGTAGATACAAATGTAGCAGCAAAACAAGAAATGAATGCATCGTTACATATCGAATTTTTTGTCAAATAATAAAAAAATCAGTTGTATTTTCTTATCTTTAAATACCCTTTAGTTTGACCCAATATTACATTGATTACAATCTTTATTAATTTAAAAGAGAATAATTAGATGATGACAGTCAATCAAACACCTTTAATCTATTATTGATTAGAAAAATTAAAATTCGGTAGAAATGTGTTTTTTAACTACCGTTTAGTTTGTTCATTGTAACTAAAATTGCAAAATTTGCTCATTTAGAAAACGATAACTATGTAGATACAAATGTAGCAGCAAAACAAGAAATGAATGCATCGTTACATATCGAATTTTTTGTCAAATAATAAAAAAATCAGTTGTATTTTCTTATCTTTAAATACCCTTTAGTTTGACCCAATATCACATTGATTACAATCTTTATTAATTTGTAAGAGAATAATTAGATGATGACAGTCAATCAAACACCTTTCATCTATTATTGAATAGAAAAATTAAAATTCGGTAGAAATGTGTTTTTTAACTACCGTTTAGTTTGTTCATTGTAACTAAAATTGCAAAATTTGCTCATTTAGAAAACGATAACTATGTAGATACAAATGTAGCAGCAAAACAAGAAATGAATGCATCGTTACATATCGAATTTTTTGTCAAATAATAAAAAAATCAGTTGTATTTTCTTATCTTTAAATACCCTTTAGTTTGACCCAATATTACATTGATTACAATCTTTATTAATTTGAAAGAGAATAATTAGATGATGACAGTCAATCAAACACCTTTAATCTATTATTGATTAGAAAAATTAAAATTCGGTAGAAATGTGTTTTTTAACTACCGTTTAGTTTGTTCATTGTAACTAAAATTGCAAAATTTGCTCATTTAGAAAACGATAACTATGTAGATACAAATGTAGCAGCAAAACAAGAAATGAATGCATCGTTACATATCGAATTTTTTGTCAAATAATAAAAAAATCAGTTGTATTTTCTTATCTTTAAATACCCTTTAGTTTGACCCAATATCACATTGATTACAATCTTTATTAATTTGTAAGAGAATAATTAGATGATGACAGTCAATCAAACACCTTTCATCTATTATTGAATAGAAAAATTAAAATTCGGTAGAAATGTGTTTTTTAACTACCGTTTAGTTTGTTCATTGTAACTAAAATTGCAAAATTTGCTCATTTAGAAAACGATAACTATGTAGATACAAATGTAGCAGCAAAACAAGAAATGAATGCATCGTTACATATCGAATTTTTTGTCAAATAATAAAAAAATCAGTTGTATTTTCTTATCTTTAAATACCCTTTAGTTTGACCCAATATTACATTGATTACAATCTTTATTAATTTGAAAGAGAATAATTAGATGATGACAGTCAATCAAACACCTTTAATCTATTATTGATTAGAAAAATTAAAATTCGGTAGAAATGTGTTTTTTAACTACCGTTTAGTTTGTTCATTGTAACTAAAATTGCAAAATTTGCTCATTTAGAAAACGATAACTATGTAGATACAAATGTAGCAGCAAAACAAGAAATGAATGCATCGTTACATATCGAATTTTTTGTCAAATAATAAAAAAATCAGTTGTATTTTCTTATCTTTAAATACCCTTTAGTTTGACCCAATATTACATTGATTACAATCTTTATTAATTTAAAAGAGAATAATTAGATGATGACAGTCAATCAAACACCTTTAATCTATTATTGATTAGAAAAATTAAAATTCGGTAGAAATGTGTTTTTTAACTACCGTTTAGTTTGTTCATTGTAACTAAAATTGCAAAATTTGCTCATTTAGAAAACGATAACTATGTAGATACAAATGTAGCAGCAAAACAAGAAATGAATGCATCGTTACATATCGAATTTTTTGTCAAATAATAAAAAAATCAGTTGTATTTTCTTATCTTTAAATACCCTTTAGTTTGACCCAATATCACATTGATTACAATCTTTATTAATTTGTAAGAGAATAATTAGATGATGACAGTCAATCAAACACCTTTCATCTATTATTGAATAGAAAAATTAAAATTCGGTAGAAATGTGTTTTTTAACTACCGTTTAGTTTGTTCATTGTAACTAAAATTGCAAAATTTGCTCATTTAGAAAACGATAACTATGTAGATACAAATGTAGCAGCAAAACAAGAAATGAATGCATCGTTACATATCGAATTTTTTGTCAAATAATAAAAAAATCAGTTGTATTTTCTTATCTTTAAATACCCTTTAGTTTGACCCAATATTACATTGATTACAATCTTTATTAATTTAAAAGAGAATAATTAGATGATGACAGTCAATCAAACACCTTTAATCTATTATTGATTAGAAAAATTAAAATTCGGTAGAAATGTGTTTTTTAACTACCGTTTAGTTTGTTCATTGTAACTAAAATTGCAAAATTTGCTCATTTAGAAAACGATAACTATGTAAATACAAATGTAGCAGCAAGACAAGCAATGAATGCAACGTTCCATATCGAATTTTTTATCAAATAATATAAAAATCAGTTGTATTTTCTTATCTTTAAATACCCTTTAGTTTGACCCAATATCACATTGATTACAATCTTTATTAATTTGAAAGAGAATAATTAGATGATGACAGTCAATCAAACACCTTTAATCTATTATTGATTAGAAAAATTAAAATTCGGTAGAAATGTGTTTTTTAACTACCGTTTAGTTTGTTCATTGTAACAAAAATTGCAAAATTTGCTCATTTAAAAAACGATAACTATGTAGATACAAATGTAGCAGCAAGACAAGCAATGAATGCAACGTTCCATATCGAATTTTTTGTAAAATAATAAAAAAATCAGTTGTATTTTCTTATCTTTAAATACCCTTTAGTTTGACCCAATATTACATTGATTACAATCTTTATTAATTTAAAAGAGAATAATTAGATGATGACAGTCAATCAAGCACCTTTAATCTATTATTGATTAGAAAAATTAAAATTCGGTAGAAATGTGTTTTTTAACTACCGTTTAGTTTGTTTATTGTAACAAAAATTGCAAAATTTGCTCATTTAAAAAACGATAACTATGTAGATACAAATGTAGCAGCAAAACAAGAAATGAATGCAACGTTCCATAGCGAATTTTTTGTCAAATAATATAAAAATCAGTTGTATTTTCTTATCTTTAAATGCCCTTTAGTTTGACCCAATATCACATTGATTACAATCTTTATTAATTTGAAAGAGAATAATTAGATGATGACAGTCAATCAAACACCTTTAATCTATTATTGATTAGAAAAATTAAAATTCGGTAGAAATGTGTTTTTTAACTACCGTTTAGTTTGTTTATTGTAACAAAAATTGCAAAATTTGCTCATTTAAAAAACGATAACTATGTAGATACAAATGTAGCAGCAAAACAAGAAATGAATGCAACGTTCCATAGCGAATTTTTTGTCAAATAATATAAAAATCAGTTGTATTTTCTTATCTTTAAATACCCTTTAGTTTGACCCAATATTACATTGATTACAATCTTTATTAATTTAAAAGAGAATAATTAGATGATGACAGTCAATCAAGCACCTTTAATCTATTATTGATTAGAAAAATTAAAATTCGGTAGAAATGTGTTTTTTAACTACCGTTTAGTTTGTTTATTGTAACAAAAATTGCAAAATTTGCTCATTTAAAAAACGATAACTATGTAGATACAAATGTAGCAGCAAAACAAGAAATGAATGCAACGTTCCATAGCGAATTTTTTGTCAAATAATATAAAAATCAGTTGTATTTTCTTATCTTTAAATGCCCTTTAGTTTGATCCAATATCACATTGATTACAATCTTTATTAATTTGAAAGAGAATAATTAGATGATGACAGTCAATCAAACACCTTTAATCTATTATTGATTAGAAAAATTAAAATTCGGTAGAAATGTGTTTTTTAACTACCGTTTAGTTTGTTCATTGTAACTAAAATTGCAAAATTTGCTAATTTAGAAAACGATAACTAGATACGAATGTAGCAGCAAGACAAGAACTGTTCCATATCGAATTTCTTGTCGAATAATAAAAAATCAGTTGTATTTTCTTATCTTTAAATGCCCTTTAGTTTGTCCCAACATTATATTCGATGATGACAGACAATCAAACACTTTTTATCTATGATTAAAAATAAATTCGGTAAACATGCGTTTTTTAATTATCGTTTAGTTTGTTCAATATCACAGAAATTCCAACATATGGATAAATATGTATTTTAAAATATTGTTTAGTTTGTTCAATGTTGCACTAATTAAAAATGTTATAAATTTGGACAATAAAAATAGATCCAACGTTGCATATCAAATTTCTGATCTCAGTTGTAGATTCTTATCTTGAAATGTTCTTTAGTTCGCCTAGGTTAATAAATGTGTTCTTAATTAGCGTTTAGTTTGTTCGATATCACAAAATTAGGAAAATTTTCTAATTTCGACAACGATAACTAGATACAACATTAGCAATATTAAAGTAGAAGATCTAAATACTGACGATCAAATACTCCTTCTACCATAACCACACAAGGTGCATTGGTTTCACAGATGTTAACTTCCTAGCTTCAATATAAAAATCAGGAAAATATCAGCAGCCCTTAAATAATCTCCCATGAAATATGCTTCTGATAACTCACTTCCTTCCATAAATTAATAGCTAAACCAATCATTGATGGCAGATCAAGTAGAAAGATCTTCAGCAAACCCAACAATAGAGACTACAAGGTTGTAGATAATTGGATCACCCTATAAGTTTGAAGAAAAGGATCCAAAAAAGGAAACAAGGAAAAGGAAATATAATGGGAAGCCAAAGCAGACACTCGATGAAAGCAGTTTTTCGGATGATTCTGTTGATGCCAAAAAGTGTGAGTGATTTTCTACCAACGACTCAAAAAAAAAAAATTACAGGACAACAAAGGAGAGCTCAAACTTTGGGCACACAATTGATTGTAGATCAAGTGAATTCTAACGATGAATGATGATGAATTATCTTCTGCTAAAGACAGAAACAGTTTTCATCAAGGTCATGTACCAGAACTAGAAGAGAAAAAGCAAGTCTTGTCAACAATATCATTTTGTACGGGCTACAAGAAAGAAGCAAAAATTACACCAGAAATTATAAAGCCTTTTACAGCAACAAATAATTAGAGGGCCAAGTTAAAAGTGGATTCTGATGAATCATCTATCGAAAGCGATGCAATATCTCTCCATGACAGCTCAGATGAAACTTCCAAGGTATTTAAGAAGTTAACAAAGAAGATTTAAACGAAAAGATTTTGCTTTTAAATTAAAATTAAGTTTCATCGGACTTGCATTCGTAGTTGCACTGACGAGACATGGCAGATCGAAACCATATTGTGGCATTTCTCGATGGTTTCATAAGAAAGGTAGTATTATGAACTACAAGATACAAGAACTGTCATCATATTTTCAATCTTGTTACAATTTTGTCGGCCAAATTTAGAGACAATAAAAATAAGCATTTTTAAAGCGAAAAGAACCGATTATTGACGATGTAAGAAGGAGAATGGAGATATGTTACAATTTTTCAGCTTTCGTAACTACATATATACTGGGTGTTCATGCTAATAAAAATAATGGAAACGTTTTAGAACCGATAAAACAGTTTGGTGTTTTGTGGGTGAAATAGTACTTTCATTGTTTATTTTACGTATAAGAAGGTAGGATAGCTATTTAAAAAAGACATTACTGTCAAATTGGATTGATCTGAGTGATATTTAACGTTATTGAGCGTAGGTTTTCACGACCCTTGTCTTTAAACATCTTCTAAAGAAACTGACACAATTAACAACGAAATATCAAGACTACTACCTTAAATATTAGTCTAAGGTATCGTTTTAAAGTGTGGTAGTACTGTTTGTTATAGAATTATTATTATATAAGACAAAAAAAATAAAACAAAAACATTTTACTTCATCATATTATTCTACCAAAAGATATAGACGAATTTGAACACCCTGTATAATAAAATTTAATATTAAAACGTTTAGAATACGATCTATGACAGGAGAGAAGCACCATTTCATTCATTAAACACAAAAACACTCGATACAAAGCCGGCTTGATGCATTACAATAGCGAAGCTGTCATTATCGCTTTTATAAAGACAGTTTGGTGTTTTGTGAGTGAAATAGCACTTTCAGTGTTTATTTTACGTGTAAGACGATAGGATAGTTATTTAAAAAAGACATTACTGTCAAATTTGATTGATAAAAATGATACTTAACGTGGTTGAGCGTAGGTTTTCACGACCCTTGTCTTTGAATATCTTCTAAACAAACTAACACGATTAACAACGAAATATCAGGACTACTACCACAAATATTAGTCTAAGGTATCGTTTTAAAGTGTGGTAGTACTGTTTGTTATAGAATTATTATTATATAAGACAAAAATAAAACAAAAACATTTTATTTTATCATATTATTCTACCAATAGATATAGACGAATTTTAACACCCTGTATAATAAAATTTAATATTAAAACGTTTAGAATACGATCTATGACAGGAGAGAAGCACCATTTCATTCAATAAACACAAAAACACTCGATACAAAGCCGTCTTGACGCATTACAACAGCGAAGCTGCCATTATCGCTTTATAAAGACAGTTTGGTGTTTTGTGGGTGAAATAGCACTTTCAATGTTTATTTTACGTATAAGAAGGTAGGATAGCTATTTAAAAAAGACATTACTGTCAAATTTGATTGATCAGAATGATACTTAACGTGATTGAGCGTAGGTTTTCACGACCCTTGTCTTTAAACATCTTCTAAAGAAACTGACACGATTAACAACGAAATATCAAGACTACTACCACAAATATTAGTCTAAGGTATCGTTTTAAAGTGTGGTAGTACTGTTTGTTATCGAATTATTATTATATAAGACAAAAAAAATAAAACAAAAACATTTTAAGTTATCATATTATTCTTCCAAAAGATATAGACGAATTTGAACACCCTGTATAATAAAATTTAATATTAAAACGTTTAGAATACGATCTATGACAGGAGAGAAGCACCATTTCATTCAATAAACACAAAAACACTCCATACAAAGCCGTCTTGATGCATTACAACAGCAAAGCTGTCATTATCGCTTTTAAAAAGACAGTTTGGTGTTTTGTGGGTGAAATAGCGCTTTCAGTGTTTATTTTACGTGTAAGACGATAGGATAGATATTTAAAAAAGACATTACTGTCAAATTTGATTGATAAAAATGATACTGAACGTGGTTGAGCGTAGGTTTTCACAACCCTTGTCTTTAAACATCTTCTAAAGAAACTGGACGATTAACCACAAAATATCAGGACTACTAAGATAAATATTAGTCTAAGGTATCGTTTTAAAGTGTGGTAGTACTGTTTGTTATAGAATTATTATTATATAAGACAAAAAAATAAAACAAAAACATTTTATTTTATCATATTATTCTACCGAAAGATATAGACGAATTTGAACACCCTGTATAATAAAATTTAATATTAAAACGTTTAGAATACGATCTATGACAGGAGAGAAGCACCATTTCATTCAATAAACACAAAAACACTCCATACAAAGCCGTCTTGATTCATTACAACAGCAAAGCTGTCATTATCGCTTTTAAAAAGGTAGTTTGGTGTTTTGTGGGTGAAATAGCGTTTTCATTGTTTATTTTACGTATAAGAAGGTAGGATAGATATTTAAAGAAGACATTACTGTCAAATTTGATTGATCGAAATGATACTTAACGTGATTGAGCGTAGGTTTTCACGACCCTTGTCTTCAAACATCTTCTAAAGAAACTGACACGATTAACGACAAAATATCAGGACTACTAACATAAATATTAGTCTAAGGTATCGTTTTAAAGTGTGGTAGTACTGTTTGTTATAGAATTATTATTATATAAGACAAAAAAAATAAAACAAAAACATTTTATTTTATCATATTATTCTACCAAAAGATATAGACGAATTTGAACACCCTGTATAATAAAATTTAATATTAAAACGTTTAGAATACGATCCATGACAGGAGAGAAGCACTATTTCATTTATTAAACACAAAAACACTCGATACAAAGCCGTCTTGATGCATTACAATAGCGAAGCTGTCATTATCGCTTTTAAAAAGACAGTTTGGTGTTTTGTGGGTGAAACAGCGCTTTCAGTGTTTATTTTACGTATAAGAAGGTAGGATAGCTATTTAGAAAAGACATTACTGTCAAATTAGATTGATCTGAATGATATTTAACGTGATTGAGCGTAGGTTTTCACGACCCTTGTCTTTAAACATCTTCTAAAGAAACTGACACGATTAGCGACAAAATATCAGGACTACTACCACAAATATTAGTCTAAGGTATCGTTTTAAAGTGTGGTAGTACTGTTTGTTATAGAATTATTATTATATAAGACAAAAAAAATAAAACAAAAACATTTTATTTTATCATATTATTCTACCAAAAGATATAGACGAATTTGAACACCCTGTATAATAAAATTTAATATTAAAACGCTTAGAATACGATCTATGACAGGAGAGAAGCACCATTTCATTCAATAAACACAAAAACACTCGATACAAAGCCGTCTTGACGCATTACAACAGCGAAGCTGCCATTATCGCTTTATAAAGACAGTTTGGTGTTTTGTGGGTGAACTAGCACTTTCAGTGTTTATTTTACGTGTAAGACGATAGGATAGATATTTAAAAAAGACATTACTGTTAAATTTGATTGATCAGAATGATACTTAACGTGATTGAGCGTAGATTTTCACGACCTTTGTCTTTAAACATCTTCTAAAGAAACTGACACGATTAACGACAAAATATCAGCACTACTAACATAAATATTAGTCTAAGGTATCGTTTTAAAGTGTGGTAGTACTGTTTGTTATACAATTATTATTATATAAGACAAAAAAATAAAACAAAAACATTTTATTTTATCATATTATTCTACCAAAAGATATAGACGAATTTGAACACCCTGTATAATAAAATTTAATATTAAATCGTTTACAATACGATCCATGACAGGAGAGAAGCACTATTTCATTCAATAAACACAAAAATACCCAATACAAAGCCGACTTGATGCATTATAATAGCGAAGCTGTCATTATCGCTTTCATCAAGACAGTTTGGTGTTTTGTGGGTGAAATAGCGCTTTCAGTGTTTATTTTACGTGTAAGACGATAGGATAGATATTTAAAAAAGACATTACTGTTAAATTGGATTGATCTGAATGATATTTAGCGTGATTGAGCGTAGATTTTCACGACCTTTGTCTTTAAACATCTTCTAAAGAAACTGACACGATTAACGACAAAATATCAGGACTACTAACATAAATATTAGTCTAAGGTATCGTTTTAAAGTGTGGTAGTACTGTTTGTTATAGAATTATTATTATATAAGACAAAAAAAATAAAACAAAAACATTTTATTTTATCATATTATTCTACCAATAGATATAGACGAATTTGAACACCCTGTATAATAAAATTTAATATTAAAACGTTTAAAATACGATCAATGACAGGAGAGAAGCACTATTTCATTCATTAAACACAAAAACACTCGATACAAAGCCGTCTTGACGCATTACAACAGCGAAGCTGCCATTATCTCTTTTAAAAAGACAGTTTGGTGTTTTGTGGGTGAAATAGCACTTTCAGTGTCTATTTTACGTGTAAGACGATAGGATAGCTATTTAAAATAGACATTACTGTCAAATTGGATTGATCTGAATGATATTTAACGTTATTGAGCGTAGGTTTTCACGACCTTTGTCTTTAAACATCTAAAGAAACTGACACGATTAACGACAAAATATCAGGACTACTAAGATAAATATTAGTCTAAGGTATCGTTTTAAAGTGTGGTAGTACTGTTTGTTATAGAATTATTATTATATAAGACAAAAAAAATAAAACAAAAACATTTTATTTTATCATATTATTCTACCAAAAGATATAGACGAATTTGAACATCCTGTATAATAAAATTTAATATTAAAACGTTTAGAATACGATCCATGACAGGAGAGAAGCACTATTTCATTCATTAAAAACAAAAACACTCAATACAAAGCCGTCTTGATGCATTACTATAGCAAAGCTGTCATTATCGCTTTTATAAAGACAGTTTGGTGTTTTGTGGGTGAAATAGCACTTTCAATGTTTATTTTACGTATAAGAAGGTAGGATAGCTATTTAAAAAAGACATTACTGTCAAATTGGATTGATCTGAATGATACTTAACGTGATTGAGCGTAGGTTTTCACGACCCTTGTCTTTAAACATCTACTAAAGAAACTGACACGATTAACGACAAAATATCAGGACTACTACCACAAATATTAGTCTAAGGTATCGTTTTAAAGTGTGGTAGTACTGTTTGTTATACAATTATTATTATATAAGACAAAAAAATAAAACAAAAACATTTTATTTTATCATATTATTCTACCAAAAGATATAGACGAATTTGAACACCCTGTATAATAAAATTTAATATTAAAACGTTTAGAATACGATCAATGACAGGAGAGAAGCACTATTTCATTCATTAAACACAAAACACTCGATACAAAGCCGTCTTGATGCGTCTCAACAGCGAAGCTGTCATTATCGCTTTTATAAAGAGAGTTTGGTGTTTTGTGGGTGAAATTATCAAAACTGTAGACACTAAACAAGTTATTATTTTGTCGGTTTAAACAGATCTTATATCGATTATTAAATCAACAGTGAAAATAAAACAAAAACATTTCATTTTATCGTATTATTCTACCAAAACAGGTCTTGAAACTAACCACAAAAATACCACTCAGCTGATTCGAAACTAAAATAGGGATTCCCGATTGGAACATGATAGATAATATAATTCATGTATTACATAATTCTCATTTAAAACTCGACTAGATATTTAAACAAAATTATATTAAATTAAAAAAAAAAAAAACAGTGACAATTACCTTATGTCCAATTGCGAAAATTGTGAAGAAACTACAATCCATAGTTACTATCCCATATTTTCGATAATCGCACAAACTTTTTACACAGAGAAAAACACCCGAGTTCGATTACTACATAGTCGGCGGCGGCGGCAAGGTTTTTAAACTAAACAAACGAAAAATTGTAGACTTGAAGATCAGGAAAAAAATATTGACTGTAGCTAAAAGAACTGTAAGAAAAATAGGATTTATTTTAAACAATTTACCTGCACGACGTTTAAGCTGTTTTACCGGCTTTAAATTAAAACTGATCCGAAACGTTAAATCTACAAACCTCTTTTTTTGTTTTAAAAATAAAAGAAACAAAACAAAGATGATTTTTTTTTTTCGATATCTCGGGGAAAAAAATTTTAAACAAGAAGAAAAACAAACAACAGAGATAGATGAGGCGAGGAGAGACCCGTACAACATGCACACATACACAAACAAGCGAATTAGACTCTATAATAACCTTATAGAAGGAAACGCAAACCACTGGATCCATTGACGTCAATAGTAAGCTTTCTCCGGTGTACGCGGCCGGTGGTGGTTATTAGTTGTATTAGCATCGCGTTTGTTCACTCGTTCACCGTACACGAATGCTATACACGCAGAAGTCGTGAACGTTTTGCAACACGAGAAGAAAGAATCTAGCCGGTTGGGAAACTGGAATCTTAACAATTGTTTGAGTTAACTCAATATATATACAGGGTTCCATATCTCCATTTTTATGCAAAATACAGCAAATATTTCAATACAAAAGTTGTTTAATTTTACGAAATATTTAACGTAAAATTATTCTACGATATACAGGGTGTTTAGTTTCGCCGTAACCATCAGTATCTTTACATTTTTAAATGGAACACCCTGTATATGATCGCATTTTTGAATTGCCTGAGGAATTTTAAGCCAACTTTATACAGGATCATATTCAATTATTTTCATTAGTTCACAAGATATTGGCATTTGTTTGAAAATTTTGACATTTTGCTCTCTTTGGAAAAAATTGCCATTATTTCGGTAATGGAAAAACGTAACATCATGAAACTTAACATAAGGTTAGAAGCATCTCCTAGGACTAGACTTAAACAATCTTGCTATGTTGATTTTCGCATTTCAATTGTTTTAAAAAGACACTGATTTCGAGAACACTCTATATAATATATTTAAGTCTACATCTGTTTATTGTCATCATAGGAGATGTTTCTAACCTTATGTTAAATTTCATAATGTTACATTTTTCCGTTACCGAAATAATGGCATTTTTTCCGAAGAAAGCAAAATGTCAAAATTTTCAAACAAATGTCAATATCTTCTAAACTAATGAAAATAATTGAGTATCATCCGGTATAAAGTTGCCTTAAAATTCCCTAAGGAATTCAAAAATGTGATCATATATAGGGTGTTCCATTTAAAAATGTAAAGATACTTACGATTACGGCCAAACTAAACACCCTGTATATCGTAGAATAATTTTACGTCGTAAATTTCATAAAACTAAACAACTTTTGTATTTAAATATTTCCTGTATTTCGCATAAAAATGGAGATATGGAAGAATATCGCATTATTATTACACCCTGTATATACAGGGATGTCCAGACCATGCGAAGACGGAAGATTACGGCTTTATTATTACAGTTAGAGAAAAGTATTTTAGACAAAAGTTGTAGCCACTCCTAAAATACACATTCTAAAATTATTTTCAACTATACAGAGTGATGTGTAAATGAGTGACGATACAAACTTATGTTTTCTTAAATGGAACACCCCATATATTTTAGCATATTTTGATGGTACTCTTAAAAAGAAAGACACTGATATCAACATGTGTCGGCGTATCTCTTACCTCTGCCGTTTTATTTACAGTTGTGTGTCTCACAACATGTCCAACTTTGTGGAGACAACGAGACGAAACCTGAAAGAATTTTCGAGATCTGTTTAGACAAGAAGTTTTCCACTTTCGTCAAGTTTAATAATCTACTTTATTTATTTTTAAATAACTGAAATTGCAGCAATAACAAACGCAAAATTAACATTTACGCTGTTTTCTTAAATAGAACACCCTTTATATGTTTCTGCTAAAGTAAAGTATTTTTTATAAGCTTTTTAATGATACCATGTTTTCCCTTGTCTAAACAGATCTCAAAAATTCTTTCAATTTCTTCAGTACCGTCAAAATATGCTAAAATATACGAGGTGTTAAAAAAAAACATAAGTTTGTATCATTGTATAATTTTAGAATGTGTATTTTAGGAGTGGCTACAACTTTCGTTTAAAATACTTTTCTCTAACTGTAATAATAAAGCCGTAATCTTCCGTCCTCACCCTGTATACAGGATGTCCCAGCTGACACGGTATCTTTGATAATTCGTTTATTTTACAGTATAGAGAAAAAAGTTTCAAATAAAAGTTGTCCCTATTTATACGATGCATAGCTAGAAAATAATTTCAAATATACAGGGTGTCCCAATTATAGTAAAAGCGTATGTAACTTTATTATTTTAAATGGATCACCCTATATATTATATATTTTTTAGATTCTACATGATATTTCAAGTAACTTTTATTAA
The DNA here is from genome assembly GCA_023690525.1 of Holotrichia oblita. Taxonomy (NCBI): domain Eukaryota; kingdom Metazoa; phylum Arthropoda; class Insecta; order Coleoptera; family Scarabaeidae; genus Holotrichia; species Holotrichia oblita. Next base: position 4,296,884 of record CM043019.1, on the reverse strand, counting down.
GATCTTCCTAGACCTATGTGCTTTTGTTTTCGAGGAAATAAATATTTTATGAAAAATTTTGCAATTGCAGCGCTCTCGTTAATGAGCTGTAAGATCAAAACTAAAAAAAGGTAGAAAATGTTGGTTTGCGCAAATTGATACGTCTTCAATTGCTTTACTATTTCCTATATTAAAGTGCCGACTTCACCTCGAAAAATGAGAAAAACTCAAACGCAAAAAATTCGCATTTTTTTCCATACTACCCCCCTTTGCGATTTTGAAGAAAATCTCGACTTCTTCGATTTGGCTAAAATTTTGAATATATATGTAATTGATCATGCTGAATACGATAACAATGTCAGATTTTGGCTCAAGAGGCTCGTTTGGCCAAAAAAACATAAAAATTGCACCTAGGACGAACGCTCCAATTCCGATAGGAGCACTTTGATCCCGGTTTTTGTAGGTAGATGGCGCCAAAAACCCCGCGACTATTTCATTATTCGATAGCAAATTTTCTCAGCTTTCAGAATATGTATAGGTTGTATTTACGAAAGCGGCTGCTTCACCTCGAAAAATGAGAAAAACTCAAACGCTGCAACTCCTCAAGGTTGGCATCGAATCTTGCATCGTTTTGGGTTTTTCAAATTTTCGGCCAAAAAGAGAAACATTTCTAAATACAACCTGTATATATTCTGAAAGCTGAGAAAATTTGCTATCGGATAAAAAAATAATCGCGAGGTTTTTGGCGCCTTCTACCTACAAAAACCGTGGTCAAAGTGCTCCTATGCGGAATTAGAGCGTTTGTCCTAGGTGCTATTTTTATATTTTTTGGCTAAATAAAGCCTTTTAGCCCAAATTTGACACTTTCTTCGTGTTTAGCATGATAAATTACAGATATATCCAAAATTTGAACGAAATCGAACGCCCTTCGAAAATTGTCAAAAATTCGCATTTTTTTCCATACCTTTGCGATTTTGGAGAAAATCTCGACCTCTTCGATTTGGCTAAAATTTTGAATATATATGTAATTGATCGTGCTAGATACGATAACAGTGTCAGATTTGGGCTCAAGGGGCTCGTTTGGCCAAAAAAACATAAAAATTGCACCTAGGACGAACGCTCCAATTCCGATAGGAGCACTTTGATCCCGGTTTTTGTAGGTAGATGGCGCCAAAAACCCCCGACTATTTCTTTATTCGATAGCAAATTTTCTCAGCTTTCAGAATATGTATAGGTTGTATTTACGAAAGTGGCTGCTTCACCTCGAAAAATGAGAAAACTCAAACGCTGCAACTCCTCAAGGTTGGCATCGAATCTTGCAAGGTTTTGATTTTTTCAAATTTTCGGCCAAAAAGAGAAACATTTCTAAATACAACCTGTATATATTCTGAAAGCTGGGAAAATTTTCTATCGGATAAATAAATAGTTGCGGGGTTTTTAGCGCCTTCTACCTACAAAAACCGTGGTCAAAGTGCTCCTATCCGGAATTAGAGCGTTTGTCCTAGGTGCTATTTTGATATTTTTTGGCTAAACGAAGCCTTTTAGCCCAAATCTGATACTTTCTTCGTGTTTAGCATGATAAATTACAGATATATCCAAAATTTGAACGAAATCGAACGCCCGTCGAAAATTGTCAAAAATTCGCATTTTTTTCCATACCTTTGCGATTTTGAAGAAAATCTCGACCTATTCGATTTGGCTAAAATTTTGAATATATATGTAATTGATCATGCTAGATACGATAACAGTGTCAGATTTGGGCTCAAGGGGCTCGTTTGGCCAAAAAAACATAAAAATTGCACCTAGGACGAACGCTCCAATTCCGCATAGGAGCACTTTGACCGCGATTTTTGTAGGTAGATGGCGCCAAAAACCCCGCGACTACTTCATTATTCGATAGCAAATTTTCTCAGCTTTCAGAATATGTATAGGTTGTATTTACGAAAGCGGCTGCTTCACCTCGAAAAATGAGAAAAACTCAAACGCTGCAACTCCTCAAGGTTGGCATCGAATCTTGCATCGTTTTGGTTTTTTCAAATTTTCGGCCAAAAAGAGAAACATTTCTAAATACAACCTGTGTATATTCTGAAAGCTGGGAAAATTTGCTACCGGATAAATAAATAGTCGTGGGATTTTTGGTGCCTTCTACCTACAAAATCCGAGGTCAAATTGCTCCTATGCGGAATTGGAGCGTTTGTCCTAATAGGTGCTATTTTTATATGTTTAGGCTAAACAAAGCCTTTTAGCCCAAATCTGACACTTTCTTCGTGTTTAGCATGATAAATTACAGATATATCCAAAATTTGAACGAAATCGAACGCCTTTCGAAAATTGTCAAAAATTCGCATTTTTTCCATCCTTGCGATTTTGAAGAAAATCTCGACCTCTTCGATTTGGCTGAAATGTTGAATATATATGTAATTGATCATGCTAAATACGATAACAGTCTCAGATTTGGGCTCAAAGGGCTCGTTTGGCCAAAAAAACATAAAAATTGCACCTAGGACGAACGCTCCAATTCCGCATAGGAGCACTTTGACCGCGATTTTTGTAGGTAGATGGCGCCAAAAACCCCGCGACTATTTCATTATTCGATAGCAAATTTTCTCAGCTTTCAGAATATGTATAGGTTGTATTGTCAAAAGAAGAAACATTTGTCCGAATTCGAGTATTAAATATAACACATAATATGTACATTGAAAAATAAATCACGACTTTTTTCTATACGAGAGAATTTCCAAGGCTTCCCTGATCGGTAAAGGCCATGATTGACGCAAAATTCGGTATGTATGCGTGTTCGTTTATGCATACTTGTAAATAAGCGGTCATTTCGTGCTTAATATCTAATCGGTGGTGTGTAATAATACAGGATAGGAGCCATGTCAGGCCAATACAATAATTTATCGATATTGAAATTAGTTAGAAGCATTCGCGAGCTATAATTAAAGTAGTAATCTTCATCACTATTAATTTTTTTTAATTTTTAATGCTCATTCTTAATTAATATTACAGCAATCGTTCCTTATATTTACGAGGAGGTATCGAAAACAAGTCATCAGAATCTGCAACGCCTCCTCACATAGAAACCGTTCAAAAATAATTTTTTATCTTCCTCTGCAAACTAGGCCTCCACAGCTTCTATCACTTCTTCGTCGGGACCTTTTAAACATTTGTTTTCAGTTAAAGTAAGACATGATAGTCGGACGAACCCTTAAGATCAAATTTATGAACATAACTTGAGCCTGCTTCATCCTAATCATATACGAGGATGGGTCAATATGTCAATATGTGACTATTTGAATTTCTCACTTCTTAGGTGAAAATGCAACACTGTTTCTGTCACCAGACATGTGTAACAGGTTATCGCATCGTGGAAATTGTTTTAAATGTGGAAATAAAGGACACAAAAGCATATAGAAAAGGAACTAAACCGAATGTTTTCCAATGTAATGCATGCAAGAAAAATAATCATCCTGAAGAAAATGGCTTTTTTTTAGGAGATGAAGATCTGAAAGGACTAAGTATTGGAACAATTGCGGGGAGTGAATAACTGAAAACTAAGCTGAAGTAATTTTTCCAAAAGACAAGGTGACAATACTGAAAGATGATAAGAAAGTACTGGAAGGAAGAAAACAAGAAAACGGACTGAATTAACAAGCAAACAGAATCGTTGTTAACAGAAAATAAATTTAAAAAAGCTAACAGGACCAAAGAACAATCCGGTGCAAAAAAGGGTAAGAAGAATTGGAAGAAGAATCCAAAGAGATGGAATATTCTGGTGTTAAGGAGAAGAATCAACAAAAAGGTGAAATTGATAGTCGAAACGAAAGTGGATGTGAAAGCTGAAGATAAAGACATAGATAGGAAAGGCGATGACAATGAAGGTGAAAAGGAAAGTAAAGAGAAGAAGAAGATGCCAAGAGAAGTCCTAATAAGAAAACTATTGTTGTGGTCCTTGACGTTTCGATCATCTTGTCGTGATCTTCTTCGCAAGTGAAGTAATTGGTTCTTCTTCCAAAATTTTTCCCTTAATAATTCCCCAGTTATTGTGCCACCCTTATCCAGAAAATCAATCATGATTAATCCATGGCAATCCCAATTAAACTGAAGAACGAGAAAGGAAACTCGACAACTAGGGAATGTGCGTTCGTGTGATTACTGGTGATGAGAGTTGGATATATTTAAAAAAGCTAACAGGACCAAAGAACAATCCGGTGCAAAAAAGGGTAAGAAGAATTGGAAGAAGAATCCAAAGAGATGGAATATTCTGGTGTTAAGGAGAAGAATCAACAAAAAGGTGAAATTGATAGTCGAAACGAAAGTGGATGTGAAAGCTGAAGATAAAGACATAGATAGGAAAGGCGATGACAATGAAGGTGAAAAGGAAAGTAAAGAGAAGAAGAAGATGCCAAGAGAAGTACCAATAAGAAAACTATTTTTGTGGTTCTTGACGTTTCGATCATCTTGTCGTGATCTCCTTCAGAAGTGAAGTAATTGGTGGTAATTGGTTCTTCTTCTTCCATAATTTTTCCCTTAATAATTCCCCAGTTATTGTGCCACCCTTATCCAGAAAATCAATCATGATTAATCCATGGCAATCCCAATTAAACTGAAGAACGAGAAAGGAAACTCGACAACTAGGGAATGTTCGATCGTGTGATTACTGGTGATGAGAGTTGGATATATTTAAAAAAGCTAACAGGACCAAAGAACAATCCGGTGCAAAAAGGGTAAGAAGAATTGGAAGAAGAATACAAAGAGATGGAATATTCTGGTGTTAAGGAGAAGAATCAACAAAAAGGTGAAATTGATAGTCGAAACGAAAGTGGATGTGAAAGCTGAAGATAAAGACATGGATAGGAAAGGCGATGACAATGAAGGTGAAAAGGAAAGTAAAGAGAAGAAGAAGATGCCAAGAGAAGTCCCAATAAGAAAACTATTGTTGTGGTCCTTGACGTTTCGATCATCTTGTCGTGATCTTCTTCAGAAGTGAAGTAATTGGTGGTAATTGGTTCTTCTTCTTCTCCCATAATTTTGCCCCTAATAATTCCCCAGTTATTGTGCCACCCTTATCCAGAAAATCAATCATGATTAATCCATGGTAATCCCAATTAAACTGAAGAACGAGAAAGGAAACTCGACAACTAGGGAATGTTCGATCGTGTGATTACTGGTGATGAGAGTTGGATATATTTAAAAAAGCTAACAGGACCAAAGAACAATCCGGTGCAAAAAAGGGTAAGAAGAATTGGAAGAAGAATCCAAAGAGATGGAATATTCTGGTGTTAAGGAGAAGAATCAACAAAAAGGTGAAATTGATAGTCGAAACGAAAGTGGATGTGAAAGCTGAATATAAAGACATAGATAGGAAAGGCGATGACAATGAAGGTGAAAAGGAAAGTAAAGAGAAGAAGAAGATGCCAAGAGAAGTCCCAATAAGAAAACTATTTTTGTGGTTCTTGACGTTTCGATCATCTTGTCGTGATCTCCTTCAGAAGTGAAGTAATTGGTGGTAATTGGTTCTTCTTCTTCCATAATTTTTCCCCTAATAATTCCCCAGTTATTGTGCCACCCTTATCCAGAAAATCAATCATGATTAATCCACGGCAATCCCAATTAAACTGAAGAACGAGAAAGGAAACTCGACAACTAGGAAATGTTCGATCGTGTGATTACTGGTGATGAGAGTTGGATATATTTAAAAAAGCTAACAGGACCAAAGAACAATCCGGTGCAAAAAAGGGTAAGAAGAATTGGAAGAAGAATCCAAAGAGATGGAATATTCTGGTGTTAAGGATAAGAATCAACAAAAAGGTGAAATTGATAGTCGAAACGAAAGTGGATGTGAAAGCTGAAGATAAAGACATGGATAGGAAAGGCGATGACAATGAAGGTGAAAAGGAAAGTAAAGAGAAGAAGAAGATGCCAAGAGAAGTCCCAATAAGAAAACTATTGTTGTGGTCCTTGACGTTTCGATCATCTTGTCGTGATCTCCTTCAGAAGTGAAGTAAATGGTGGTAATTGGTTCTTCTTCTTCCATAATTTTTCCCTTAATAATTCCCCAGTTATTGTGCCACCCTTATCCAGAAAATCAATCATGATTAATCCATGGCAATCCCAATTAAACTGAAGAACGAGAAAGGAAACTCGACAACTAGGAAATGTTCGATCGTTTGATTACTGGTGATGAGAGTTGGATATATTTAAAAAAGCTAACAGGACCAAAGAACAATCCGGTGCAAAAAAGGGTAAGAAGAATTGGAAGAAGAATCCAAAGAGATGGAATATTCTGGTGTTAAGGAGAAGAATCAATAAAAAGGTGAAATTGATAGTCGAAACGAAAGTGGATGTGAAAGCTGAAGATAAAGACATAGATAGGAAAGGCGATGACAATGAAGGTGAAAAGGAAAGTAAAGAGATGAAGAAGATGCCAAGAGAAGTCCCAATAAGAAAACTATTATTGTGGTCTTTGACGTTTCGATCATCTTGTCGTGATCTTCTTCACAAGTGAAGTAATTGGTGGTAATTGGTTCTTCTTCTTCCAAAATTTTTCCCTTAATAATTCCCCAGTTATTGTGCCACCCTTATCCAGAAAATCAATCATGATTAATCCATGGCAATCCCAATTAAACTGAAGAACAAGAAAGGAAACTCGACAACTAGGGAATCTTCGATCGTGTGATTACTGGTGATGAGAGTTGGGTATTGCAATACAATCCAGAAACCAAACGTCAGAATTGTGAAATTGTCCAAAACGCAGTTGAAGGCCATGATTATCACATTTTTTCGACACTCCAAAGGCATCATTTTGAAACACTAGATGCCCACTGGATTGGGCAAACTGTAACTTCTGCCTACTATGTTGAGGTCCTGAAGACATTGCAGCGCCAAATTGCACGACAAAGTCTTACCTAATAGCTGTGGGCCAACAAGAATTAGAACTCTTGTGCTGGAACATCCACCCTATAGCCCAGATTTAGTCCCATGTGATTTTTTTTCCTCTTCCCTAAAACGAAGGAGGTGCTCAAGAGGACTCATTTTGCTACTGTTGATGAACAAGCTTTCCAAAATTGTTTCCAATCGTGTGCGTCAAAATGTGTGCGGGCCAGAGGGGAGTACATTGAAGGATGTAATATCTCAATTTGTGACCAATTTGAAATAAAACCAATTTTCCGAATACTTAATTGTCAGACCTCGTACCATGCTGGCCAAGATCTTTCGTTTAGATGGTAGAGGCCCTCTCCAATGTTGGACATCAAGCTGAACGGAGCAGCTACGAATTTCTCCGCTCCGTTTGTGATTGTCTGGAGCATATGCGTACTTGAAAGTTAACTTTTGGTCCATCCACACCCTCAAGTACTTGATGACTTTGTCCACACCCAATGTTGCTCCCAAAAAATCGAATTCTACAGTAGCAATCATCTTCTTAGTAGTTAGGAATACCGTTTCGATCTTGTCCATCCATTTTACAATTTTACAAGGTTGCCAATGCTAAGCAGAGATTTCTCGCTGGTAGCCTCTAGGACGAGGGCAACGCTGTTCACACCGACTATTTTGGTTTTATTTTCTATTAATTAGCTCGAAACCAACCCCCTCAACCAACTCAGCAGTTTTCAAAATCAGTTCACAACAAACTCCCTGACCGCTTGCTTTGATATATTCTATTCCATTATCCTCTTGTTGACATGTTCACATTGTTATAACTGTTCAAAATTGAGTTTGATATGTACCTATGTATTGTAACACACTGTATATGAAACAATTAACTTATCTCTAAACAACTCTCACTACGATAAACTTTTTAAAATTGATAGATTTGTATATATTTAATTAGATTAATATTTTATGTACGTATATTTTGTAACACTTTGTATATCTGTACTACACTGTATTGATTGTATTCTTCCATATCTCCATTTTTACGCAAAATACAGCAAATATTTAAATACAAAAGTTGTTTAGTTTTACGAAATTTACAATATAACATTATTTTACGATATACAGGGTGTTTAGTTTGGCCGTAACCATCAGTATCTCTACATTTTTAAATGGAACACCCTATATATGATCACATTTTTGAATTGCCTGATGAATTTTAAAGCAACTTTATACCGGATGATACTCAATTATTTTCATTAGTTTAGAAGATATTGACATTTGTTTGAAAATTTTGACATTTCGCTTTCTTCGGAAAAAATGCCATTATTTCGGAGTAACGGAAAAATGTAACATCATGAAACTTAACATAACGTTAGATGGATCTCCTATGATGACAATAAACAGATGTAGACTTAAATACGTTATACAGAGTGTTCGAAAAATCAGTGTCTTTTTCAAACAATTGAAATGCGATCTTCATTTTTTTCAAATTGAAACACTATATTTTTATGGGTTAGTTGAAAGGGAAATTTAATTATCTACTAACTGTAACACTCTGTATATGTAACACTCTGTATAATTTGATAGTAATTCACAACCAGCTCAAAGAGAGGATCCTTTTTTTTGTACAACACTGTATACTTATATGCAAGCGTATAATTTGAAATGTCGCATTAATTATTGAATAAAATTAAATTAAACTGCATTTGCAACGCATAAAAATTAATGTGGAACATTTAAAGCGATTAGTAACCGACTACAAATTTACAAACCAAGTTTTATCAATAAATTTTATCATTTTCTTGTAGGTATTTAATAACACACTGTTATAGCTGGAAAGTAATTAAATACAGTTTAAATTCCTCAACAACATTGGCATTGAGATTTTTGTACAATAATAACAATCTTTGTGAGTAAGACTATGTGACGTTATTTATGAAATCTCTTTTGTTCAACTGGGTTTTACCCACTAATCACGTAAACTGCAATCATTTTCATTAAATTCATCCGGAGATCGAGTTTTCCCCGGAGGTTGTTGTCGCAGCAGCGATATTAAAAGTTTATCGGCATTACCTTGCGGTAAAGGAATCTTAATTTAAAACAGTTTATAACAATCCCAGACTTAAGTGAGATAGCCACTAAAAAATAAACAGAACTCCGTCAATACGGACGCTTCTGGTGGCGCCATCTATATGTGGCTAAAGGCATTTCATGACAGGACTCGAATGTCAGTATGTTTTTGTTCATCAGTACAAAGTTTTGTTTCAAACTCGGGAAAACGTTTTAAGACAGACTGTATAGTTTATCCGATAACAAAAAAAAAAAAAAAAAAAAAACAAGGATTATAAACATTTGATTTGATAGATTGACGTTATTACACGCTGATTTCATTTTACACAAAAGTAATACCCGGTGATCGCAACAACAAAAAAAAGCTGCAAATTAACACCATTAATCAAGTCGTTTCGTACCTACTACACCGCAAAATGCGCTATTAATTGAGCAGTCGAAATTCGTCCTTGTTATATGTCAGAGATCCATCAAAACTGTATATTGTTGTGTAAGTTTCATACAATGAGGATGCTCAATTATTGTAGATTGCTTGTTCGGGATTATTTCGACTTGAACAAATATAATATCGAGCTGTTTTTTTTTTTTTTTTTTTTTTTTCATTACAATATGATGATATTTAATCGTTTTAATTCATCTTTCCTGACAGGTTCACAAATATAATAATTTTCTCACTGCGATTAAGTCAAATTTGAATGTCATTAGTGCAGCTGGGATGCGGTGGGGGAGATTATAATGAATTTTTTTCGTACCTCTAACCATTATACGAGTTAGGTAATAGAAAATAGATCTATTCACTTGCGATTTTACGATTTCGCAGCTGCTTTTTTATATGACAGCTGTCAAAAATGTTTTGACACTTATACCTTTTTACAGTTTGACAGAAGTGTTATACCGTTGACGTATAAATTATTAAAAGATAAGTCGAAAAAAAAACTTTTTTAATTCCCTCCCCCCCCCCTCCTTTTTCGAAAGCGATCTATCACTAGATAATTCGGAAAAAAATTTTTCTGAGGACGTTTCAAAAAACAAAAAAATTATGCCGAATGCATATACAGTTTGACAGCTATCAGAAGTATGTTCGCAATTACAATTATGGGCTGTTAAATCTACAAAAAAGCGTATTCTTATAATTTGACAGCTGTCATAAACCCCTTATTATAAGATACAGCTGTCAAACGTATTTTGGCGGTTAAAATTATTGTTACACCTACCTACTCCTAAAGAAAAAAACGATTTTTATAATTTGACAGCTGTCAAAAATATTTAACACAATTACATCCTCGACTCGTAAAAATTCGTAAAGAAAGCACAACAGTTTGACAGAGACAGGAGATTTTCGAATGTTACTCATTACACCGAGTAAAACAGCAAAGAAATATAGTTTGACAGTCTTCAAAAAAAAAAAAAGCCGCAAAACAAAAAATTATTCATTTCGACACAAATCAGGAAATTGTCAAGCGTTAATATGTTGAAACCGCAAAATAAATAACTCGTTTTACCATTTGACAACTCTCAGACGTATTTTAACGGTTGCAATTACCGTTAAATCTACTAAAACAATACGATTTTTATAATTTGACAGCTGTCAAAAATATTTTACTGGTTACATTCGTTCAACTTGTAAAAAAAACAACCGTTTGAGAGAAATCAGAAAATCGTCAAGCGTTATCAGACCTAGAGAAATGGTAAAGCAATATAAACGTTTTTATAGTTTGACAGATGTCAAAACCAATTAAGAAGCGTGGATATGTTGAAACTGCAAAATAAATAACTCGTTTTACCGTTTTAAAACTTTCAGACGCATTTTAGCGGTTAGAATTACCGTTAAATCTACTAAAACAATACGATTTTTATAATTTGACAGCTGTCAAAAGTACGAAATTAGGAGAATTGTTCATTACACCCGGTCAAATAGAAAAGAAATGTAAGCGCTCGACGATAAAACAAAATTATAACGTATAGAATCTGTAGAAACTATCATAAAAAATAACTAAATTTTACCATTTGACAGCTGTCAGAAGTATTTTGGCAGCTACAATCACAACGTCAAAACTAAGAATATGCTGTTTTTTTATAATATGACAGCTGTTACTGTTAAATCTAACTAAAACAATACTATTTTTATAGTTTGACATCTGTTAAAAATATTTTACTGGTTACATTCGTTCAACTCGTAAAATAAAACAACCGTTTGACAAAAATCAGGAGAATTGCGTGCATCTGTTGAAACTACAATAAAATAATAACTAATTTTCCTATTTGACAGCTGTCAGAAGTATTTTGGAAGCTACAATTAACGACAAAATTAAAAAAATGCTGTTTTTTTATAATACAACATTAGTCGAAAGTATTTTTGCAGTTACAATTATCGTCGAATTAAAAAAAAAGTTTTATAATTTGACAGCTGTCAAAAATATTTTACTGGTTACATTCGTTTAACTCGTAAAATAAAACAACCGTTTGACAAAAATCAGGAGAATTGCCTGCATCTGTTGAAACTACAATAAAATAATAACTAATTTTCCTGTTTGACAGCTGTCAGAAGTATTTTGGAAGCTACAATTAACGACAAAACTAAAAAAAAATGCTGTTTTTTATAACATTAGTCGAAAGTATTTTTGCAGTTACAATTATCGTCGAATCTAAAAAAGTTTTATAATTTGACAGCTGTCAAAAATATTTTACTGGTTACATTCGTTTAACTCGTACAAAAAAAACAACCGTTTGACAGAAATCGGGAGAATTGTGCGCATCTATTGAAGAAACTATCTACAATAAAAAATAACTAATTTTCCTGTTTGACAGCTGTCAGAAGTATTTTGGAAGCTACAATTAACGACAAAATTTTAAAAAAATGCCGTATTTTATAATATAACATTAGTCGAAAGTATTTTTGCAGTTACAATTATCGTCGAATCTAAAAAAAAAGTTTTACAATTTGACAGCTGTCAAAAATATTTTACTGGTTACATTCGTTTAACTCGTACAAAAAAAAGAACCGTTTAACAGAAATCGGGAGAATTGTGCGCATCTATTGAAGAAACTATCTACAATAAAAAATAACTAATTTTTCCGTTTGACAGCTGTCAGAATTATTTTGAGAGTTATAATTATCGTCAAATCTAAAAGATGTTGTTTTTATAATTTAACAACGTTTGACGGAAGTCGACAGATTTTCAAGTGTTACTATACCCGGTGAAATAGTAAAGAAATACAATTGCTTTTATAGTCTGACAGTTCGAAAAAAAAATTCAGACGCGTGAATATGTAACAAGTGCAACAACAACAAAAACTCGTTTTACCATTTGAAAACTGTCAGAAGTATTTTTCTAGTTAAAATTATCGTGGAATCTAAAAAAAATGTGATTTTATAATTTGACAGCTGTCAAAAATATTTTACTGATTATGTTCGTTCAACTCGTACAAAAAAAAATATAACCATTTGACAGAAATCGGGAGAATTGCGTGCATCTGTTGGAACTACAATTAAAAAAATAACTAATTTTCCCGTTTGACAGCTGTCAGACTTATTTTGACGGTTATAATTATCGTCATATCTAAAAGATGTTGTTTTTATAATTTGACAACGTTTGACGGAAGTCGATAGATTTTTCAAGTGTTCTATACCCGGTGAAATACTAAAGATATATAATTGTTTTTACAATTTGACAGTTTGAAAAAAAATCCAAGACGCGTGCATATGTTGAAAAAATAACTCGTTTTACCATTTGAAAACTGTCAGAAGTATTTTTCTAGTTAAAATTAGCGTGGAATCTAAAAAAAATGTGATTTTATAATTTGACAGCTGTCAATAATATTTTACTGATTACATTCGTTCAACCCGTACAAAAAAATATAACCATTTGACAGAAATCGGGAGAATTGCGTGCATCTGTTGGAACTACAATTAAAAAAATAACTAATTTTCCCGTTTGACAGCTGTCAGAATTATTTTGACGGTTATAATTATCGTCATATCTAAAAGATGTTGTTTTTGTAATTTGACAACGTTTGACGGAAGTCGATAGATTTTTCAAGTGTTCTATACCCGGTGAAATACTAAAGATATATAATTGTTTTTACAATTTGACAGTTTGAAAAAAAATCCAAGACGCGTGCATACGTTGAAAAAATAACTCGTTTTACCATTTGAAAACTGTCAGAAGTATTTTTCTAGTTAAAATTAGCGTGGAATCTAAAAAAAATGTGATTTTATAATTTGACAGCTGTCAATAATATTTTACTGATTACATTCGTTCAACCCGTACAAAAAAAATATAACCATTTGACAGAAATCGGGAGAATTGCGTGCATCTGTTGGAACTACAATTAAAAAAATAACTAATTTTCCCGTTTGACAGCTGTCAGAATTATTTTGACGGTTATAATTATCGTCATATCTAAAAGATGTTGTTTTTGTAATTTGACAACGTTTGACGGAAGTCGATAGATTTTTCAAGTGTTCTATACCCGGTGAAATACTAAAGATATATAATTGTTTTTACAATTTGACAGTTTGAAAAAAAATCCAAGACGCGTGCATATGTTGAAAAAATAACTCGTTTTACCATTTGAAAACTGTCAGAAGTATTTTTCTAGTTAAAATTAGCGTGGAATCTAAAAAAAATGTGATTTTATAATTTGACAGCTGTCAATAATATTTTACTGATTACATTCGTTCAACCCGTACAAAAAAAATATAACCATTTGACAGAAATCGGGAGAATTGCGTGCATCTGTTGGAACTACAATTAAAAAAATAACTAATTTTCCCGTTTGACAGCTGTCAGAATTATTTTGACGGTTATAATTATCGTCATATCTAAAAGATGTTGTTTTTGTAATTTGACAACGTTTGACGGAAGTCGATAGATTTTTCAAGTGTTCTATACCCGGTGAAATAGTAAAGAAATATAATTGTTTTTACAATTTGACAGTTTGAAAAAAAATCCAAGACGCGTGCATACGTTGAAAAAATAACTCGTTTTACCATTTGAAAACTGACAGAAGTATTTTACTAGTTACAATTATGGTGAAATCTAAAAAAATGTGATTTTATAATTTGACAGCTGTCAAAAATATTTTACTGATTACATTCGTTCAACTCGTACAAAAAATATATAACCATTTGACAGAAATCGGGAGAATTGCGTGCATCTGTTGGAACTACAATTAAAAAAATAACTAATTTTCCCGTTTGACAGCTGTCAGAATTATTTTGACGGTTATAATTATCGTCATATCTAAAAGATGTTGTTTTTATAATTTGACAACGTTTGACGGAAGTCACCAGACTTTCAAGTGTTGTCGGAAGTATTTTTGCAGTTTACAATTATCGTCGAATCTAAAAAAAATGTGTTTTTATAATTTGACAGCTGTCAGAAACGTTTGACGGAAACTAGCAAAGTTGTCAACAGAATTATGACGCGTCCAAATATTGTAAAATTGTACAATAAAAAATAATTTCTCCCATTTGACAGATGTCAGAAGTATTTTGGCGATAACAATTATTGTTTTACGAACTGTCAAATGTCAAAATGTCAGTTTCATAACCTCAAGAAACTGTATATATTGTATTACAAATTCTATATTATTAATTTGCAACAAATTACGTCTTTAATTGCATATTTCTAACCGGACCGAACACGATTGACGTAATTAGACCCGAATTTTTTCAGTTTCTTTTTCAAACTTGATATTTATTAACGTTGTGTTTTTGCCATCAACGCTGGGTGAGCGTAAAATATCAATTAAAATTTAACGAGCAAATCTTAAATTCACACTTATAGTGTGATCGATGTTTATAAGAAAGAAAAAAAAACAATTACTACATTAAGTTTCAACGCTTCTAAATCCTGTATTGCATTTAAAAAGAATCATTTTTTTTTTCGAAGACAACCAGATGGCCGGAGTTAACCAATTGATATTCATATTGCAAATGCGGTGCGTTTCGCGTGCCTACTCCGTTAAGTTAGTTGTGTGTAGGTGCACAACAGGTGACTCACACTTTTGCCTTTATTACACTTTGTTATTCAACCGGTGGTAGGAACAATCTAACACATGCGAAGTGTGAAAACATTTGAATTATGAAAATACTCGATGAATTCAGTCATCGCGATTGCACGACGCGTACGAGTGTCGTAGTATTCTGTAGAGGCAGGAAAAGTTGCCTTGAATCGTGAATGAATGCACAATTCTATTCGCGTAATATTCATCTCAAATAAATATTAATATAAAGGGCGTTGTTTTTCTAATAACACCCTGTATATAATGATAATAATAATACGCGGAAGTAGAGTTATAATAGGCATAATTTAATGTAAATAAAAACAGTATGAATTATCGTCTTAATGTTAATTGCTGTGATTACATAATCATTATACATACACATATATCAATTAGGTACCGAAATGCTCGATAAATAAACAGTTTGACGTAAGAATAAAACACTTTATCAAAATTATATGCGTTTGAAAAAAATTATTTTATTTTAACACGTTTACGCTAAACTTAAGGCTTAATTAGAACTATAAACATTTTTCGTATGTATAAACTTGAACACCCTGTATAGTATACATCTATAAATTATCCGATTGATGCTTCGATTTGTATATTATCTAATGCCGGCATAATAAACGCAATAATTTCAAGTTTTCAGATCGAATCGTTACTTACACGTTTTGAACACTCTGTATAACGTATGTGAACTTGTGATTGTTTCACCCCACTCCTATTAATTCACGTCTTTAAAGCTCTCGTTTCATTCTATAGAAAATATATCTCATTTCTAAATACATTTAAAATATCTGGTTTGATACAAAATAAACACTCTGTATATAACACATATAAATTTCGGATATTTCACCTTATTCAAGATTAATCACTCCGTTCAAGCTTTCGTTTCATTTCGTTTAAAATAAAGATCGTTTATTATTACAAACGTTTTCGGTTTTATTTATCAACTATCAGAAACACTCTGTATAATCGTGATAAAAATAAATATTATTTAGATATTTAAGCAAGTTTTGCGATATTTAATCTGACGAATAACAAAAGATGTTTATTTCTAAGCAAATCTTACACATTTCTGGTTTTATATATGTACCAAAAACACTCAGTATAATAAATGGTAAAACTCGAGATTTTCATTTAAATTGATTTTTTTTGGGTAATTCTTTGCATAATATAATAAAAATAATTCCAAATTTTCCCCACCGAAATGAATGAATTTACTGTCTCCCTTAAGTTTGAACACTCTGTATAACAAACATTACTTAAGCATCGTTCAATTAATTTTCCGTCTCAAAATATTTTATTTAATCTGATGAAAAACAAAAGATGTTTATTTTTACGAACATTTTACTTTATCTTTCTGGTTTTATATACTAAAAACACTCAGTATAATAAATGGTAAAATTCAAGATTTTCATTTAATTTGATTTTTTTTTGGTGCAATTCTTTGCATAATATAATAAAAATAATTCGAAATTTTCCCCACCGATATGAGTGAAATTACTGTAACCCTTAAGTTTAAACACTCTGTATAACAAACATTAATTCAGCATCTTTCAATTAATTTTGCGTCTCAAAATATTGTATTTAATCTGATGAAAAATAAAAAATAAATCTAAGTTTTCCCACCAAAATGAGTGAAATTACTGTCCCCCTAAAGTTTGAACACTCTGTATAATAAACACAAATTCAGGACATTTGACTTACTTTGAAGTAATTTACTTCTTAATATATTAAAGGTCGCTTATTTTAAATCATATTTTACATTTTTGATTTTATATATTGCAAACACTCGGTATAATCAATCCTAATTCATGCTATTTTTTTCATCTAAATTTAAATTGGATTTTATTCTTAAAATATTTCATTTAATACAAGGGAAAATCAGGAGGTTGTTTATTTTTATTATGTTACATTTTTTGATCTTATATATTATAAACACTCGGTATAATAAGTGTCATTAGAGATTTTTCACTTAATTCGATTCTTTTGGTACCGCATAATATTAGAATCACATTTAAACTCTATAAATTTTATTTAAAAAAAAATTTTGCGCACGCCCCTGGTTTTTTTTGCAAATTTCGAACACTCTGTATAACAATGAATTCACAATTCGTCGCCTAATTTAAGGAGATTTTATTCTGAAATGATTTCGGTGAAGAGGTTGTTTATTTTTAATTAGATTTACTAATCCTTTTTTGATTTTGTACATGATAAATAAACACTCAGTATAATGAGTGTCAATAGAGGGGCTTTTCACGTAATTAGATTTTTCTTTGTTTTAAGTCTTGGTAGTAAGAAAACAGATTTGCATGAAACGGTTAATTTAGATGATAAAAAAATTAAATTATATTCTCTATTAAACGTTCCCTTTTTTTCGTGGAAAAGTTTCTATATAACACTCGGTATAACAAACATAAATTCTGGAGAATTTTCATCTAAATTTTTAAGCATAATTCGCATTATTAACTTGAGTTGTTCGACTCTTTATTGTAAAGAAAACAATTTTTTAACTTTTTATAGCGTTAAACACCCTGTATAATGTAGGTGATAATTTTAATTTTCTGCTGGAATTAAATGAATGAAATTATCATATTTAATCCTCTTAAGTTTGACGATAAAAAGATTAAATCATTCATTGTTAAATACACGTTTTTTTCTGTTGTAAAGCTTTGAACACTCTGTATAACAAACAGGAATTTCAAGTATTTTACGTGATTTTAATTTATGTGTTTCTTTTGAGCATAAACACATTACATTTTTGTCTTTTTATCATAAATCTCGCGGTATAATTGAACACCCTGTATAAATTCATGTAATCATTTTTAATTAAGTCATACTTATCTACCCTGTATATAAAATTATGTAGCATATATACATATATATATAAAGATATGCAAAAAGTTCAACATTCCATAACTTTCCTGCTTTGTGAGAGTTGTAAATGGTTTTGAAAAGTGTCACGTGACATCGCATTGACGTCAATGGTGACCTCCGCGTCTGCACATAACACATTTCAACACAGACGTACGGCGAGTTTGATGCGGAGGTTTCATCCATACCGATCGTTCCACATAGTCATAACTTCTCTTTATACACGATACGCCCGATATACAAACTTGAATAATAAATAAAAATGAATGTTCGGTTGTTAAGTATGCACCTTCATAAATGTTTTCTTCTTCTTTAGCTTTTGTTTTAATTTCTGTCTGCGGTCACTTCGATGTTCTCAACGCATTCATTCTTCGAATTGGTTACACGGTGGTTTTAATGATGATATGATAGGAAAAAAATTATAGAGATTATAATATAGAGATATTTTAGAATTAAAATTAAACTGCTGTTTCTTAAAAAAAATTATAATTAAAATAGGGTCAATGATATACAAGACGTATTGCTCATCCTCACATCATTATTTTCGAAGCTAGAGCTATACAAAAACATAACACAAATGGAACCATCCATTATTAGGCTCATTAACATTTACGTAAACAACCAGTTTTTCGTATTAAAATTTTGGATTAAAAAAAAAATAAACTTGATTTGAAAAGTTTCCATTAATGGTGTGTTTGCTTATTACATTATTGTTGTTATTCAGAAATAAATAAATAAATAAAGAATCAATTAAGTTTAATTTGTTGTAAAAGACAGAAAAAAACGAGGATGACGAGTCATTGGAGCTAATTCTAATTAGATTTGTGCGGTGGCAGCACTATATGGGATGAACTAAATACAATAAAATCAAAATAACATGACTAAACTTGCACCTTTTTTTGTGTAACATTAATGTTTCTTCGTAAGGTTTTTTTTAATCGAGATTTCTTTGAAATTAAAAAAAAAATGAAGTTTTAAAACGATAAACATGATGAAATATCTTGCGCAATAAAATTTGAAAAAAAAAAAAAGAACGTCGGTCGAAAGTGCGAAAATCGAAAGTATCAAGGCCATCACTGTTGTTGATTGTCAGCTTTTTGTTGCATATATTTTACGCAGACTTCTTAAGCCGTATTGAAACACAACAGAACAACAAAGACAAAGCAACAATAGATGGAATTAAGACACTCTGATTCTCCAACGCCTAAGAAAAAAAAAAAAAAAAAAAAAAAAAGAAGTTGAACGTCTCATTATGAGACGTTCAACTTCTTTTTTTTTTTTTTTTTTTCACCAGTCCAACATTTGATTCGATTTTGTTTGTTGCCTTTAGTTCTTCTTTTGTTAAAGTTATTCTTCGTAGTTAGGTCATATTAAACCAAATTAAATATGGCGTGTGCTACACTAAAGAGAAATAGTCCATTACTACAATGATATATTTGTTTCCGCTGTTACTTTTCGGAAAGGGGCCAGCAGTATCTATGGCGATTCTCTCGAATGGGCTTCCCACATTGTATTGGCGCATGGGCGCTCGTCGGCGCCTCTGGGGTCCCTTATTCCCAGCACTCCTTCACGTCGCGTGAGCAATTCACCCAATAGAACCTCTGGCGCACTTTCTCCAGGGTTTTATGGATAGAAAAAAGCCCTCCAGAACTTCCATTGTGGAGCTCTTGCAATATTTCTGATATCCTCTTCTTGCGGATCACCGTTTGCAGTTTCTTCGCTGAAGCATTTTGGTTCTCCAGGATACGTTTCAACAGGTTATCCTCCGCGACCAAGGATTCCCATTGTGCCCAATATGATTTTACTTCCTGCAAATGGGAAGCAACTTCCTAACAGGTTCGTCTTCGCCCATTCTTCTTCCAATCTATCTGCGTCTTGGTCTGCGCGTAGATTGTCAGGTTGCCTCTGATTATCAACTACAGTAGTTCTCGAAACGTTAATTGTCTTGTCTTCGATTCTGTTACAGTGTCGACCGTCTTCTGGACATGGTCTCCTGGAAAGAGCATCCGCATTTCGATGTTTTAATCCCGCTCGGTGTTCAATCTCGAAGTTATATTCTTGCATCCGCTCAATCCATCTGGCTATTCGTCCTTCGGGATTCTTAAATTGCAGAAGCCATTTCAGGGCGGCATGATCAGTGCGAATCAGAAACTTCTGTCCATACAGAATTCCCGTCTGGTAACGCAATAGTTTCGCTCTGATTTGGACAAGGTCTTACTAAAGTATCCAAGCACTTTTTTCTGGCCATCTTCACACCGCTTATCCCAACATTACTGGCATCTGTGTCCAGAACAAATTTTCCCGATGGCAACGGGTAGCTCAGGATAGGTGCAGTCATCAAAGCCTCTTTCAAGAGCTGGAAGGATGCTTGACATTCATTGTTCCAATGGAACGCTCGATTTGTGTCCA
Organism: Holotrichia oblita; assembly: GCA_023690525.1. Lineage (NCBI taxonomy): Eukaryota > Metazoa > Arthropoda > Insecta > Coleoptera > Scarabaeidae > Holotrichia > Holotrichia oblita. The sequence continues at coordinate 4,276,658 of CM043019.1, read as the reverse complement.
TGAGCCGTTCAAACGTGGTCCTGTACCTATCGTAAAGGCAGTTTTCTCTTTGTCATCTGGTTCCACCCCTACTTGCCAATAGCCACTTTTCAGACCGAGTGTTGACAACCATTTGGCTCCTGCCAAGGTATCTAAAGTGTCGTCAATTCTTGGCAAGGGGTAGCTGTCTTTCTTGGTCACACTGTTTAAACGACGATAGTCAACACAGAACCTGGTGGATCCATCTTTCTTCCTTGCAAGGACTACTGGCGAAGCCCATGCACTACTTGATGGCTCGATTACGCCCTCTCTTTCCATTTCCTTCATTACTTCCTCAGCTTCTTTACGTTTGGCTAACGGAAGTCTTCTAGATCTCTGTCGAATTGGAACCGCGTCACCAGTGTTTATTCTGTGCTTGACTATATTGGTCTTTCCTTTCAAACAATTTCCGGTTTCGAAGACATCTTGATATCGGTGTATCAGGTTTTCAACTTGGCATTGCTTCCTCTTCGTTAATCCTTGGAATTCCTTCAGAATTTGTACGGTAGACACGGAGCAACACAATCCCAGAACAGTACCCTTCTCTAAGTTTACAGGATAATAATTAACATTCACCTCAACCTCACCGGTACTGTCTTCCGAGTCCTTAATAGTGCTTTGGCAACTACAATACCACGGCCTACCTTGTCATCATCCGTATTTGGTTCCATCAGGATGACATTCCCATTAAAAAAATCGCCTTCCCTTCAAAGTAGCATTCTCTCCTACCACGACACGTATTGACCGATCATTTTTTCCCATGGAGGACGAGCTCTTCGTTATTGATTTTTAGAATTCCTTGCTTCAGATCCAACTGGAAACCATAGGAATTCATAACGTCCATGCCCAAAATGATTTCTTCTTGGACGTCAGCCACTAGGACGCGATGTTGGATTGAAATTGGTCCCATAGTGAGCTTAACATCTACTTCACCTGCTACAGATGCTGTCTCTCCAGTTGCGGTTTCGAAGTCTCCATCTAGTGGGAAGTAACTTCTTTGAGTTGGCAATTTAATCGAGTCGAACTATCGTCTTCGTAGATCCAGTATCGAGCAAGCAAGCACGAGTCCTTCCTTCCATAGTGGCATCCACATAGAAGCCTGGTTGATCTGGTGTTGTAATGATGTGATCCGAACAACTGCCCTTGGGGCTTCTTGGTACTGGATCGATGATTGCCCCTGCTTATCGATCCGTTTTAGTTTCCCGACTGCTCAGGCGGCTCCTTTCTAGTCACCTTCCCACATTTACTTTGGATGTGACCTACTTCCCCACACTTCCAGCGTCGGACAGCTTGGATCTGCTTCATAATTCTGCGGACCACTTGTTCCACAAATTCATAAATTTCACGGTCGTCAATAGCACATGCACGAACATGACCTCGAGAAGCTTGTTTGGCAGTTTCGAACTCAAGAGCACGTGACAAAGCTTCGATCAGAGTCTTCGGACGCGCCAGTCTCAGTGCCTGCTGCGTATCCATGTCTCGAAGACCATCAATAAATGTCTGAACAGCCAGGTGCTCCATAAAGTTATCTGGCGCCATTGGGTAGGCCAGTCGGACCAGGCGAGCAATATCCGCCTCAAACTCCTGAAGGCAACTCTATATGACCCATTAATTCCTTTATCCTCTCGAATTTTTCCCGCAAATTTCTCTTCCAGCAACCTGGTATTCTCTAAAATTTTCTGATCCATCGTTATCTCGAGAGATTCTGTATTCTCTAGTAGTCGATCTTCCAAATTTTTGGAATTTTCTAGTTCTGTTGAAGTTGTTGATCTATTCCTGGAACTTTCTAGCAACGCTTTCTTCAGTTCACTCACGTCTGTTCCCGCACTTGGGACTTTAAACAAGTGGCCATCTGGATCTTCATCTTCTTCTGCCAATGCATGACGCAGTCGATCTTGTAACTCCTTCTTCTTGCCCGTGGTTTCAATGTCGCGTTCTTCCAACTCGCGTTTTAGGTCGGCAACTTTCAATTCCGCTAGTTTCAACATAGCCATCGGCCTTTGACATTATTATTGGGTTGCCCGATTTTGTCACAATATTATAGTCTATTCTGGCATAATCTAGTAACAGTTTGATTAAAGTTCGAATTGAATGATGGATGGAAAATAAAAACTTCTATCTTCTATCCTCAATATCAATTTGGCTTTTAGGAAAAGCTAATTAATGGCAGATGTTCAACTAACCATGGATGAAACATGAGTCCATCGCTTCACACTTGAGACACCAAGAAACGCTCAAAACAATGAACTGAAAAGGGGAGAATCTGGTCCAAAGAAGGAAACTTGATAAATGATTCGACAGTACAAGATTTGTCAACAATGAAGAGGTGGAGTCTACGATCGATGGCTATTTTGAGGAGCTAAAAGTTTCTCATTAATCATGTGTTTTCTTTATTAGGTAGTCTTGTAGTTTCTTACGGTTTAAACAGGAGTAAGTTTCAATTTTCCTTCATATTTCACAATTATATCATCTGACGTTCGATAAACTGTCAAATCTGTGACAGCTGTCATATTGTACAATATCATTTTTCACGATTTCAACACTGTAAGTTATAAAATGGGAGGGGACGGTGGGAATGCTGTCAACATATTTCTGACAGCTAGCGAATTATAAAAAGAGTCGTTTTTTTTTTAATTTAAACTAGCCTATATTAGTTCAGTTAGTTTCTAACTGTCAAAATATTTCTATGATAGCTGTCAAACTTTAAAAAGAGTAAATATATAAAGACGAGCAAGCGAAGTTATTTGCAATAAAAGACAGAGAAACCAATATCTCACGATGATTTAATTGAATACTCGACACGATTTAATTTTGGAAGAAACATCGAAAGGCTGATCCATTATGGTAACGCTAAATTCAGGAAATCGGTCCGGCCAACCTGGCACATCGACACTTCAAAAGTCGGATATCTACGATGTGAAGGTGATGCTGTGAATTTGGTGATATTAGAAGGGTGCTGTGTATTATGAGTTGGTAAAATCGGGTGATAGCATTTAATGGTGATGCTTCAGAGGGTCGTGGCCAGTGAATAAAGCTGTGATAGTGTTAAGATCTCTTTTATTGAGGTCAAGAAAAGATTTAGCCTTAATGGCTGAAAAAGTAATTATCTTAGTTTTAGGATGTTAGTTCCATGGGAGATTTTTTGCTTAGTCTCCCACTGTTGAAGATGAGCTTTTATGTGGCGTTTGGTAAGGTCACAAAACGGATCTGGTTCAATACATCGATATTCGTTCCCAGTGCCCTGGTACCCACATCAGTGTAGATGTGTTTCTTTGGGCCAGAATTTTGAGGATCAGCAGACAGTCCCATGTTAACCTCGATTCAAAGGTACATTCCCCTAGAGCGTTTAGGGCTGCTTGACTGTCTGAGAAAATGTAAATGCGTGCATCTTGGTAACGATTTGTATTATTCCAAATCAATTTTCTTCATTAACCATTAGCTTTTTTTGTAAATCTCTTTTAAAATTTTGCCAGCTTCCTTTTCCTAGTTTTATATTCTAATCGTCTTTTGAATCTGCCGTTTTTCCATCACCTTAAAACATCGTTTCTATATTCAAATTATACCAGACATGCTTTCCTACCTAATTTTTTGGCATTCTCTATTCTGCAATTTTAATTAGTTGGCCACAAAACTGTGTCTTTTTATTTTGTTAATTACAACCAAACATAAGGGTAGTTGTAATTTCATAAATGACCTTCCATAAATTGAAATTATTCTGTTTCCCTGAACGAAATTTAGTAAATTTGGTCTCATCAGAAAGGATTTTCCTTGACCCATTATTTAGTAATTCACACTTTTAAATATTACTTGCCTGAGTGTCAGCGTTCAAATTTATGCTGACGATGTGCAACTGTGTTTAACATTTTTATCTGATCAAGCATGCGTTGATGATCAATTCTTCTAAAAGTGCTTCTACATGATTTGGGAGGTAGGGCGACGTAGAGAAATGTCAAAATAATCTAGATGTTAGAATTAATAATATTGATGTTGTTTTTTGACCGTTTTTTTTTTGTTAAACAATAAAATTTGTTGTTTTTCGGCCTTTGATAATAAAAATCTTTATTTTCAATATTCCGTCACAACCTATTCCTATATTTTGGTTCTTTATCTAAAATTACAGTATTTGCGAAAGCAAAAGTATGATTTAATTCTAATGCATGATTAGCCAACGCTTACCA
>CM043019.1:4183052-4271962 GCA_023690525.1 Holotrichia oblita | reverse complement strand
TATGAAGGAAAATTGAAACTTACTCCTGTTTAAACCGTAAGAAACTATAAGACTACCTAATAAAGAAAAACACACGATTAATGAGAACTTCTTTAGCTCCTCAAAATAGCCATCGATCGTAGACTCCACCCTTCATTGTTGACACATCTTGTACTGAATGAATCATTTTCATCGTTTCCTTCTTTGGACCAGATTCTCCCTTTTCGTAGTTCATTGAGCGTTTCTTGGTGTCTCAAGTGTGAAGTGATGGACTCATGTTTCATCCATGGTTAGTTGAACATCTGCTATTAATTAGCTTTTTCTAAAAACCTAATTTATACTGAGGATAGGAGTTTTTATTTTCCATCCATCATTCAATTCGAACTTTAATAATCAAACTGTTACTAGATTATGCCAGAATAGACAATAATATGATCCAATTACGTAGTTGAATTATTTCTTAAACAAAAGAAGAACTAAAGGCAACAAACAAAATCGAATCAAATGTTGGACTGGTGAAAGGATTAGGAGACGTTCAACTTCTTTTTTTTTTTTTTTTCCAATTTTTTGGTTGCTTAGGCGTTGGAGAATCAAAGTGTCTAAAAATTCCATCTATTGTTGCTTTGTGATGGCCTTGATACTTTCGATTTTCGCACTTTCGACCGACGTTCTTTTTTTTTTTTCAAATTTTATTGCGCAAGATATTTCATCATGTTTATCGTTTTAAAACTTCATTTTTTTTTAATTTCAAAGAAATCTCGATTAAAAAAAACTTTACGAAGAAACATTAATGTTCCACAAAAAAGGTGCAAGTTTAGTCATGTTATTTTGATTTTATTGTCTTTAGTTCATCCCATATAGTGCTGCCACCGCACAAATCTAATTAGAATTAGCTCAATGAGTCGTCATCCTCGTTTTTTTCTGTCTTTTACAACAAATTAAACTTAATCGATTCTTTATTTATTTATTTATTTCTGAATAACAACAATAATGTAATAAGCACACACCATTAATGGAAACTTTTCAAATCAAGTTTATTTTTTTTAATCCAAAATTTTAATACGAAAAACTGGTTGTTTACGTAAATGTTAATGAGCCTAATAATGGATGGTTCCATTTGTGTTATGTTTTTGTATAGCTCTAGCTTCGAAAATAATGATGTGAGGATGAGCAATACGTCTTGTATATCATTGACCCTATTTTAATTATAATTTTTTTTGAGAAACAGCGGTTTAATTTTAATTCTAAAATATCTCTGTATAATCTCTATAATTTTTTTCCTATCATATCATCATTCAAACCACCGTGTAACCAATTGAAGAATGAATGCGTTGAGAACATGAGAAGTGACCGCAGACAGAAATTAAAACAAAAGCTAAAGAAGAAGAAAACATTTATGAAGGTGCATACTTAACAACCGAACATTCATTTTTTATTTATCATTCAAGTTTGTATATCGGGCGTATCTTGTATAAAGAGTAGTTATGACTATGTGGAACGATCGGTATGGATGAAACCTCCGCATCAAACTCGCCGTACGTCTGTGTTGAAATGTGTTATGTGCAGACGCGGAGGTCACCATTGACGTCAATGCGATGTCACGTGACACTTTCAAAACCATTTACAACTCTCACCAAAGCAGGAAAGTTATGGAATGTTGAACTTTTTGCATATCTTTATATATATATATGTATATATGCTACATAATTTTATATACAGGGTAGATAAGTATGACTTAATTAAAAATGATTACATGAATTTATACAGGGTGTTCAATTATACCGAGAGATTTATGATAAAAAGACAAAAATGTAATGTGTTTATGCTCAAAAGAATCACATAAATTAAAATCACGTAAAATACTTGAAATTCCTGTTTGTTATACAGAGTGTTCAAAGCTTTACAAAAGAAAAAAACGTATTTAACAATGAATGATTTAATCTTTCTGTCGTCAAACTTAATAGGATTAAATATGATGATAATTTTATTTATTCAATTCAAGTAGAAAATTGAAATTATTACCTACATTATACAGGGTGTTTAAACGCATTTAAAATGTGTTTAAATATAAATAACGTTTTCTTTATCAATCGTTAGACTTAAACAAAGAAAATCTAATTACCTGCAAATCTATTGACACTTATTATACTGAGTGTTTAATTTTAGATAAAATCAAAAAAGGTTAATAAATTTGCTTAAAAATAAACAACCTTTTCATTTTTGTTTATATTAAAGAAATAATTGCAGAATAAAATTGAACGTTTAAATTTGGCGGGGAATTGAGAATTCATTTTGTTATACAGTGTTCAAAATTTCCAAAACAAAACCAGGGGCGTTTGTAACAAATAGGTAGTTTTTTTAAATCAAATTTATAGAGATTAAAATCCTAATATTATGCACCCCCCAAAGAATCGAATTAAGTGAAAATCTCTAATGACACTTATTATACCGAGTGTTTATAATATATAAGATCAAAAAAATGTAAATCTGATTAAAAATAAACAACCTCCTGATTTTGCCTTGTATTAAATGAAATATTTTAAGAATAAAACCTAATTTAAATTAGATGAAAAATATAGCATGAATTAGATTGATTATACCGAGTGTTTCGAAATATAAAATCAAAAATGTAAAATATGATTTAAAATAAGCGACCTTTAATATATTAAGAAGTAAATTACTTAAAGTAAGTCAAATGTCCTGAATTTGTGTTTATTATACAGAGTGTTCAAATTTAAGGGGGACAGTAATTTCACTCATTTTGGTGGAAAAACTTAGATTTATTTTTTATTTTTCATCAGATTAAATACAATATTTTGAGACGGAAAATTAATTGAAAGATGCTGAATTAATGTTTGTTATACAGAGTGTTTAAACTTAATTAAGTAATTACACTCATTTCGGTGGGAAAAATTTGGAATTATTTTTATTAGAATAAAAGTAAAAAAAAATCAAAAAAATGAAAAATCTTGAATTTTACCATTTATTATACTGAGTGTTTTTAATAAGTATATAAAATCAAAATATGTAAAATATGCTTAGAATAAACATCTTTTTTCTCATCATACTTGGAGACGCAAAATTAAGTGAAAGATCTGAATTAATGTTTATTATACAGAGTGTTCAAACTTGAGGGTGACAGTAATTTAACTCATTTTGGTGGGAAAAATTTGGAATTATTTTTATTATATATTATACAAAGAATTGCACGCAAAAAATCAAATGCTAAATGAAAATTTGATTTATTATACTGAGTGTTTTTAGTAAGTATATAAAACCAGAAATATGTAAAAATATGCTTTAAACATCTTTTTTTTCTCGTCAGATTAAATGAAATATTTGGAGACGGAAAATTAATTGAAAGATGCTGAATTAATGTTTGTTATACAGAGTGTTCAAACTTAAGGGTGACAGTAGTTTAACTCATTTTGTGGGAAAGAATTTGAACCATTTTTATTATATTATGCAAAGAATTGCACCAAAAAAAATGAATTTAAATGAAAATCTTGAGTTTTATTATTTATTATACTGAGTGTTTTTAGTATATAAAACCAGAAAGATGTAAAATGTTCGTAAAAATAAACATCTTTTGTTTTTCATCAGATTAAATAAAATATTTTGAGACGGAAAATTAATTGAACGATGCTGAATTAATATTTGTTATACAGAGTGTTCAAACTTAAAGGGAGCAGTAAATTCATTCATTTCGGTGGGAAAATTTGGAATTATTTTTGTTATATTATGCAAAGAATTACCAAAAAAAATCAATTTAAATGAAAATCTTGAGTTTTACCATTTATTATACTGAGTGTTTTTGGTACATATATAAAACCAGAAATGTGTAAGATTTGCTTAGAAATAAACATCTTTTGTTATTCGTCAGATTAAATATCGCAAAACTTGCTTAAATATCTAAATAATATTTATTTTTATCACGATTATACAGAGTGTTTCTGATAGTTGATAAATAAAACCGAAAACGTTTGTAATAATAAACGATATTTATTTTAAACGAAATGAAACGAAAGCTTGAACGGAGTGATTTATCTTGAATAAGGTGAAATATCCGAAATTTATATGTGTTATATACAGAGTGTTTATTTTGTATCAAACCAGACATTTTAAATGTACATATTTAGAAATGAGCAATATTTTCTATAGAATGAAACGAGAACTTTAAAGGCGTGAATTAATAGAAGTGGGGTGAAACAATCACAAGTCCACATACGTTATACAGAGTGTTCATAACGTGTAAGCAACGATTCGATCTGAAAACTTGAAATTATTGCCTTTATTATGCCGGCATTAGATAATATACAAATCGAAGCATCAATCGGATAATTTATAGAAGTATACTATACAGGGTGTTCAAGTTTATACATACGAAAAATGTTTATAGTTCTAATTAAGCCTTAAGTTTAGCGTAAACGTGTTAAAATAAAATGATTTTTTCAAACGCATATAATTTTGATAAAGTGTTTTATTCTTACGTCAAACTGTTTATTTATCGAGCATTTCGGTACCTAATTGATATATGTGTATGTATAATGATTATGTAATCACAGCAATTAACATTAAGACGATAATTCATACTGTTTTTATTTACATTAAATTATGCCTATTATAACTCTACTTCCGTGTATTATTATTATTATTATATACAGGGGTTGTTTAACCCCTTTATATTAATATTTATTTGAGATGAATATTACGCGAATAGAATTGTGCATTCATTCACGATTCAAGGCAACTTTTCCTGCCTCTACAGAATACTACGACACTCGTACGCGTCGTGCAATCGCGATGACTGAATTCATCGAGTATTTTCATAATTCAAATGTTTTCACACTTCGCATGTGTTAGATTGTTCCTACCACCGGTTGAATAACAAAGTGTAATAAAGGCAAAAGTGTGAGTCACCTGTTGTGCACCTACACACAACTAACTTAACGGAGTAGGCACGCGAAACGCACCGCATTTGCAATATGAATATCAATTGGTTAACTCCGGCCATCTGGTTGTCTTCGAAAAAAAAAAAGATTCTTTTTTAAATGCAATACAGGATTTAGAAGCGTTGAAACTTAATGTAGTAATTGTTGTTTTTTTTCTTTCTTATAAACATCGATCACACTATAAGTGTGAATTTAAGATTTGCTCGTTAAATTTTAATTGATATTTTACGCTCACCCAGCGTTGATGGCAAAAACACAACGTTCATAAATATCAAGTTTGAAAAAGAAACTGAAAAAAATTCGGGTCTAATTACGTCAATCGTGTTCGGTCCGGTTAGAAATATGCAATTAAAGACGTAATTTGTTGCAAATTAATAATATAGAATTTGTAATACAATATATACAGTTTCTTGAAGGTGATGAAACTGACATTTTGACATTTGACAGTTCGTAAAACAATAATTGTTATCGCCAAAATACTTCTGACATCTGTCAAATGGGAGAAATTATTTTTTATTGTACAATTTTACAATATTTGGACGCGTCATAATTCTGTTGAAAACTCTGCTGGCTTCCGTCAAACGTTTCTGACAGCTGTCAAATTATAAAAACACATTTTTAGATTCGACGATAATTGTAAATTGCAAAAATACTTCCGACGCCACTTGAAAGTCTGGTGACTTCCGTCAAACGTTGTCAAATTATAAAAACAACATCTTTTAGACTTGACGATAATTATAACCGTCAAAATAATTCTGACAGCTGTCAAACGGGAAAATTAGTTATTTTTTTAATTGTAGTTCCAACAGATGCACGCAATTCTCCCGATTTCTGTCAAATGGTTATATTTTTTTTGTACGAGTTGAACGAATGTAATCAGTAAAATATTTTTGACAGCTATCAAATTATAAAATCACATTTTTTTTAGATTCCACGATAATTGTAACTAGAAAAATACTTCTGACAGTTTTCAAATGGTATAACGAGTTTTTTTTTTTGCACTTGTTACATATTCACGCGTCTGAATTTTTTTCAAACTGTCAAATTGTAAAAATAATTATATTTCTTTACTATTTCACCGGGTATAGAACACTTGAAAAATCTATCGACTTCCGTCAAACGTTGTCAAATTATAAAAACAACATCTTTTAGATATGACGATAATTATAACCGTCAAAATAATTCTGACAGCTGTCAAACGGGAAAAATTTTTTAGTTATTTTTAGATAATTGTAGTTCCAACAGTAAAATATTTTTGATAGCGTCAATTCTCGACGATAATTGTAACTGCAAAAATATTTCTAATGTTATCAAGTTTTGGTTAATTTCTTCAAAAATATTTTTGACAGCTGTCAAACAGGAAAATTAGTTATTATTTTATTGAGTTTCAACAGATGAACTGATTTTTGAATACGAGTTAATCAGTAAAATATTTTTGACAGCTGTCAAATTATAAAACTTTCGACGATAATTGTTGCAAAAAATTCGTTATATTATAAAAACGATAATTGTAACTGCAAAAATACTTTCGACTAATGAATTGTAAAATATTTTTGACATCAAAAAAAACTTTTTTTTTAGAGCGATAATTGTAACTGCAAAAATACTTTCGACTAATGTTGTATTATAAAAAAACAGCATTTTTTTAAATTTTGTCGTTAATTGTAGCTTCCAAAATACTTCTGACAGCTGTCAAATAGGAAAATTAGTTATTATTTTATTGTAGTTTCAACAGATGCACGCAATTCTCCTGATTTTTGTCAAACGGTTGTTTTATTTTACGAGTTGAACGAATGTAACCAGTAAAATATTTTTGACAGATGTCAAACTATAAAAATAGTATTGTTTTAGTTAGATTTAACAGTAACAGCGGTCATATTATAAAAAAACAGCATATTCTTAGTTTTGACGTTGTAATTGTAGCTGCCAAAATACTTCTGACAGCTGTCAAATCGTAAAATTTAGTTATTTTTTATGGTAGTTTCTACAGATTCTATGCGTTATAATTTTGTTTTATCGTCGAGCGCTTACATTTCTTTTCTATTTGACCGGGTGTAATGAACAATTCTCCTAATTTCTTACTTTTGACAGCTGTCAAATTATAAAAATCGTATTGTTTTAGTAGATTTAACGGTAATTCTAACCGCTAAAATGCGCCTGAAAGCTTTAAAACGGTAAAACGAGTTATTTATTTTGTGGTTTCAACATACCCACGCTTCTTAATTGGTTTTGACATCTGTCAAACTATAAGAACGTTTATATTTCTTTACCATTTCTCTAGGTCAGATAACGCTTGACGATTTTCTGATTTCTCTCAAACGGTTTTTTTTTTTACAAGTTGAACGAATGTAACCAGTAAAATATTTTTGACAGCTGTCAAATTATAAAAATCGTTTTGTCTTTAGTAGTTGTAAAAACGTTAAAATGTAACAATAACGCGTCTTAATTGTTTTTTGTCAAAAGCTGATATTTCAAATATTAACGCCAGAAAATCGAAATGAATAATTTTTTGTTTTGCGGCTTTTTTTTTTTTTGAAGACTGTCAAATTATAAATTTCGTTTTTTTTTACTCGGTGTAATGAGTAAACAATAATTTTCAAACTGCTTTCTTTTACGAGTCAAAATTTTTCTTGTAACAAAATTTTCAAAATACGTTTGACAGCTGTATCTTATAATAAGGGGTTTATGACAGCTGTCAAATTATAAGAATACGCTTTTTTGTAGATTTGACAGCCCATAATTGTAATTGCGAACATACTTCTGACAGCTGTCAAACTGTATATGCATTCGGCATAATTTTTTTTTGTTTTTTTGAAACGTCCTCAGAAAAAATTTTTCCGAATTATCTCGTGATAGATCGCTTTCGAAAAAGGAGGGGGGAGGGGGAATTAAAAAAAGTTTTTTTTCGACTTATCTTTTAATAATTTATACGTCAACGGTATAACACTTCTGTCAAACCGTAAAAAGGTATAACTGTCAAAACATTTTTGACAGCTGTCATATTATAAAAAAGCAGCTGCGAAATCGTAAAATCGCAAGTGAATAGATCTATTTTCTATTACCTAACTCGTATAATGGTTAGAGGTACGAAAAAAATTCATTATAATCTCCCCCACCGCATCCCAGCTGCACTAATGACATTCAAATTTGACTTAATCGCAGTGAGAAAATTATTATATTTGTGAACCTGTCAGGAAAGATGAATTAAAACGATTAAATATCATCATATTGTAATGAAAAAAAAAAAAAAAAAAAACAGCTCGATATTATATTTGTTCAAGTCGAAATAATCCCGAACAAGCAATCTACAATAATTGAGCATCCTCATTGTATGAAACTTACACAACAATATACAGTTTTGATGGATCTCTGACATATAACAAGGACGAATTTCGACTGCTCAATTAATAGCACATTTTGCGGTGTAGTAGGTACGAAACGACTTGATTAATGGTGTTAATTTGCAGCTTTTTTTTTTGTTGCGATCACCGGGTATTACTTTTGTGTAAAATAAAATCAGCGTGTAATAACGTCAATCTATCAAATCAAATGTTTATAATCCTTGTTTTTTTTTTTTTTTTTTTTTTTTTTTTTTATCGGATAAACTATACAGTCTGTCTTAAAACGTTTTCCCGAGTTTGAAACAAAACTTTGTACTGATGAACAAAAACATACTGACATTTGAGTCCTGTCATGAAATGCCTTTAGCCGCATATAGATGGCGCCACCAGAAGCGTCCGTATTGACGGAGTTCTGTTTATTTTTTAGTGGCTATCTCACTTAAGTCTGGGATTGTTATAAACTGTTTTAAATTAAGATTCCTTTACCGCAAGGTAATGCCGATAAAATTTTAATATCGCTGCTGCGACAACAACCTCCGGGGAAAACTCGATCTCCGGATGAATTTAATGAAAATGATTGCAGTTTACGTGATTAGTGGGTAAAACCCAGTTGAACAAAAGAGATTTCATAAATAACGTCACATATTCTTACTCACAAAGATTGTTATTATTGTATAAAAATCTCAATGCCAATGTTGTTGAGGAATTTAAACTGTATTTAATTACTTTCCAGCTATAACAGTGTGTTATTAAATACCTACAAGAAAATGATAAAATTTATTGATAAAACTTGGTTTGTAAATTTGTAGTCGGTTACTAATCGCTTTAAATGTTCCACATTAATTTTTATGCGTTGCAAATGCAGTTTAATTTAATTTTATTCAATAATTAATGCGACATTTCAAATTATACGCTTGCATATAAGTATACAGTGTTGTACAAAAAAAAGGATCCTCTCATTGAGCTGGTTGTGAATTACTATCAAATTATACAGAGTGTTACATATACAGAGTGTTACAGTTAGTAGATAATTAAATTTCCCTTTCAACTAATCCATAAAAATATAGTGTTTCAATTCGAAAAAAATGAAGATCGCATTTCAATTGTTTGAAAAAGACACTGATTTTTTAGAACACTCTGTATAACGTATTTAAGTCTACATCTGTTTATTGTCATCATAGGAGATCCATCTAACGTTATGTTAAGTTTCATGATGTTACATTTTTCCGTTACTCCGAAATAATGGCATTTTTTCCGAAGAAAGCGAAATGTCAAAATTTTCAAACAAATGTCAATATCTTCTAAACTAATGAAAATAATTGAGTATCATCCGGTATAAAGTTGCTTTAAAATTCTTCAGGAAATTCAAAAATGTAATCATATATAGGGTGTTCCATTTAAAAATGTAAAGTTATTGATGGTTACGGCCAAACTAAACACCCTGTATATCGTAAAATAATTTTACGTTGTAAATTTCGTAAAACTAAACAACTTTTGTATTTAAATATTTGCTGTATTTTGCGTAAAAATGGAGATATGGAAGAATACGATCAATACAGTGTAGTACAGATATACAAAGTGTTACAAAATATACGTACATAAAATATTAATATAATTAAATAAATACAAATCTATCAATTTTAAAATGTTTATGGTAGTGACAGTTGTTTACAGATAAGTTAATTGTTTCATATACAGTGTGTTACAATACATAGGTACATATCAAACTCAATTTTGAACAGTTATAACAATGTGAGCATGTCAACAAGAGGATAATGGAATAGAATATATCAAAGCAAGCGGTCAGGGAGTTTGTTGTGAACTGATTTTGAAAACAGCTGAGTTGGTTGAGGGGGTTGGTTTCGAGCTAATTAATAGAAAATAAAACCAAAATAGTCGGTGTGAACAGCGTTGCCCTCGTCCTAGACGCTACCAGCGAGAAATCTCTCCCTAGCATTGGCAACCTAAAATGGATACTCGAAACTATTCCTAACTACCAAGAAGATGATTGGTACTGTAGAATTCGACTTTTCGTGAGCAACATTGGGACTGGATAAAACCATCAAGTACCTGGGGGTGTGGATGGACCAAAAGTTAACTTTCAAGTACGCATATGCTCCAGACAATCACAAACGGAGCGGAGAAATTCGTAGCTGCTCCGTTCAGCTTAATGTCCAACATTGGAAGGGGGCCTCTACCATCTAAACGAAGGATCTTGGCCAGCATGGTACGAGGTCTGACAATTAAGTATTCGGAAAATTGGTTTTATTTCAAATTGGTCACAAATTGAGATATTACATCCTTCAATGTACTCCCCTCTGGCCCGCACACATTTTGACGCACACGATTGGAAACAATTTTGGAAAGATTGTTCATCAACAGTAGCAAAATGAGTCCTCTTGAGCATCCTCCTTCGTTTTAGGGAAGAGGAAAAAATCACATGGGACTAAATCTGGGCTATAGGGTGGATGTTCCAGCACAAGAGTTCCAATTCTTGTTGGTCCACAACTCTTAGGTAGGTCTTTTTCGTGCAATATGGCGCTGCAATGTCTTCAGGACCTCAACATAGTAGGCAGAAGTTACAGTTTGCTCAATTCAGTGGGCATCTAGTGTTTCAAAATGATGCCTTTGGAGTGTCGAAAAAATGTGATAATCATGGCATTCATCTGCGTTTTGGACAATTTCACAATTCTGACGTTTGGTTTCTGGATTGTATTGAAATATCCAAATCTCACCACCAGTAATCACACGATCGAAGATTCCCTAGTTGTCGAGTTTCCTTTCTCGTTCTTCAGTTTAATTGGGATTGCCATGGATTAATCATGATTGATTTTCTGGATAAGGGTGGCGCAATAACTGGGGAATTATTAAGGGAAAAATTATGGAAGAAGAAGAACCAATTACCACCAATTACTTCACTTCTGAAGAAGATCACGACAAGATGATCGAAACGTCAAGGACCACAACAATAGTTTTCTTATTGACTTCCCTATCCATGTCTTTATCTTCAGCTTTCACATCCACTTTCGTTTCGACTATCAATTTCACCTTTTTGTTGATTCTTCTCCTTAACACCAGAATATTCCATCTCTTTGGATTCTTCTTCCAATTCTTCTTACCCTTTTTTGCACCGGATTGTTCTTTTCCTGTTGCTTTTTTTAAATATATCCAACTCTCATCACCAGTAATCACACGATTGAACATTTCCTAGTTGTCGAGTTTCTTTCTCGTTCTTCAGTTTAATTGGGATTGCCATGGATTAATGATTGATTTTCTGGATTAATAACTGGGGATTATTAAGGGAAAAATTTGCTCTGAAGAAGATCACGACAAGATGATCAGTCCGTTTTCTTTTCTTTCATGTCTTTATCTTCAGCTTTCACATCCACTTTCGTTTCGACTATCAATTTCAGTTATTCACAGAATATTCCATCTCTTTGGATTCTTCTTCCAATTCTTCTGCACCGGATTGTTCCAGCTTTTTTAAATTTATTTTCTGTTAACAACGATTCTGTTTGCTTGTTAATTCAGTCCGTTTTCTTCCTTCCAGTACTTTCTTTTTCAGTTATTCACTTCCCGCAATTGTTCCAATACTTAGTCCTTTCAGATCTTCATCTCCTAAAAAAAAAAGCCATTTTCTTCAGGATGATTATTTTTCTTGCATGCATTACATTGGAAAACATTCGGTTTGCTTCCTTTTCTATATGCTTTTGAGTCCTTTATTTCCACATTTAAAACAATTTCCACGATGCCATAACCTGTTACACATGTCTGGTGACAGAAGCAGTGTTGCATTTTCACTTAAGAAGTGAGAAATTCAAAAAGTCACATATTGACATATTGACCCATCCTCGTATATGATTAGGATGAAGCAGGCTCAAGTTATGTTCATAAATTTGATCTTAAGGGTTCGTCCGACTATCATGTTTTACTTTAACTGAAAACAAATGTTTAAAAGGTCCCGACGAAGAAGTGATAGAAGCTGTGGAGGCCTAGTTTGCAGAGGAAGATAAAAAATTATTTTTGAACGGTTTCTATGTGAGGAAGCGTTGCAGATTCTGATGACTTGTTTTCGATACCTCCTCGTAAATATAAGGAACGATTGCTGTAATATTAATTAAGAATGAGCATTAAAAATTAAAAAAAATTAATAGTGATGAAGATTACTACTTTAATTACAGCTCGCGAATGCTTCTAACTAATTTCAATATCGATAAATTATTGTATTGGCCTGACATGGCTCCTATCCTGTATTATTACACACCACCGATTAGATATTAAGCACGAAATGACCGCTTATTTACAAGTATGCATAAACGAACACACATACATACCGAATTTTGCGTCAATCATGGCCTTTACCGATCAGGGAAGCCTTGGAAATTCTCTCGTATAGAAAAAAGTCGTGATTTATTTTTCAATGTACATATTATGTGTTATATTTAATACTCGAATTCGGACAAATGTTTCTTCTTTTGACAATACAACCTATACATATTCTGAAAGCTGAGAAAATTTGCTATCGAATAAGGAAATAGTCGCGGGGTTTTTGGCGCCTTCCACCTACAAAAATCGTGGTCAAAGTGCTCCTATGCGGAATCGGAGTGTTCGTCCTAGGTGCAATTTTTATGTTTTTTTTTGGCCAAACGAGGCCTTTTAGCCCAAATCTGACACTGTTATCGTATTCAGCATGATCAATTACATATATATTCAAAATTTCAGCCAAATCGAAGAGGTCGAGATTTTCTTCAAAATCGCAAGGATGGAAAAAATTGCGAATTTTTGACAATTTTCGAAAGGCGTTCGATTTCGTTCAAATTTTGGATATATCTGTAATTGATCATGCTAAACACGAAGAAAGTGTCAGATTTGGGCTAAAATGCTTTGTTTAGCCAAAAAATATAAAAATAGCACCTAGGACAAACGCTCCAATTCCGCATAGGAGCACTTTGACCACGGTTTTTGTAGATAAAAGGCGCCAAAAACCTCGCGACTATATTTTATCCGATAGCAAATTTTCTCAGCTTTTAGATTATATACAGGTTGTATTTAGAAATGTTTCTCCTTTTGATCGAAAATTTAAAAAAACCAAAACCTTGCAAGATTCGATGCTAACCTTGAGGAGTTGCAGCGTTTGAGTTTTTCTCATTTTTCGAGGTGAAGCAGCCCCTTTCATAAATACAACCTATACATATTCTGAAAGCTGAGAAAATTTGCTATCGAATAAAGAAATAGTCGCGCGGATTTTGGCGCCATCTACCTACAAAAACCGTGATCAAAGTGCTCCTATGCGGAATTGGAGCGTTCGTCCTAGGTGCAATTTTTATGTTTTTTTGGCCAAACGAGCCTCTTGAGCCCAAATCTGACACTGTTATCGTATTCAGCATGATCAATTGCATATATATTCAAAATTTTAGCCAAATCGAAGAGGTCGAGATTTTCTTCAAAATCCCAAGGATGGAAAAAAATGCGAATTTTTGACAATTTTCGAAAGGCGTTCGATTTCGTTCAAATTTTGGATATATCTGTGATTTATCATGCTAAACACGAAGAAAGTGTCAAATTTGGGCTAAAAGGCTTTATTTAGTAAAAAATATAAAAATAGCACCTATTAGGACAAACGCTCCAATTCCGCATAGGAGCACTTTGACCACGGTTTTTGTAGGTAGAAGGCGCCAAAAACCCCATGACTATTTATTTATTCGATAGCAAATTTTCTCAGCTTTCAGATTATATACAGGTTGTATTTAGAAATGTTTCTCCTTTTGATCGAAAATTTAAAACAACCAAAACCTTGCAAGATTCGATGCCAACCTTGAGGAGTTGCAGCGTTTGAGTTTTTCTCATTTTTCGAGGTGAAGTAGCCACTTTCGTAAATACAACCTATACATATTCTGAAAGCTGAGAAAATTTGCTATCGAATAAAGAAATAGTCGCGGGGTTTTTGGCGCCATCTACCTAAAAAAACCGGGATCAAAGTGCTCCTATCGGAATTGGAGCGTTCATCCTAGGTGCAATTTTTATGTTTTTTTTGGCCAAACGAGCCTCTTGAGCCCAAATCTGACACTGTTATCGTATTCAGCATGATCAATTACATATATATTCAAAATTTTAGCCAAATCGAAGAGGTCGAGATTTTCTTCAAAATCGCAAGGATGGAAAAAATGCGAATTTTTGACAATTTTCGAAAGGCGTTCGATTTCGTTCAAATTTTGGATATATCTATAATTTATCATGCTAAACACGAAGAAAGTGTCGAATTTGGGCTAAAAGGCTTTGTTTAGCCAAAAAATATAAAAATAGCACCTATTAGGACAAACGCTCCAATTCCGCATAGGAGCACTTTGACCACGGTTTTTGTAGGTAGAAGGCGCCAAAAACCTCGCGATTATTTTTTTATCCGATAGCAAATTTTCTCATTTATATATCCAGGTTGTATTTAGAAATGTTTCTCCTTTTGATCGAAAATTTGAAAAACCCAAAACCTTCAAGATTCGATGCCAACCTTGAGGAGTTGCAGCGTTTGAGTTTTTCTATTTTCCGATGAAGCAGCCGCTTTGTAAATACAACCTATTATTCTGAAAGCTGAGAAAATTTGCTTCGAATAATGAAATAGTCGCGGGGTTTTTGGCGCCATCTACCTCGAAAATTTATCGGAAAAAAACCAAAACCTTGAGCAAAATCTGATTCGATGCATGATCAACATATATATTCAAAATTTTTGGAAGTCGAGATTTTCTTCAAAATGCAAAGGGGGTAGTATGGAAAAAAATGCGAATTTTTTGCGTTTGAGTTTTTCTCATTTTTCGAGGTGAAGTCGGCACTTTAATATAGGAAATAGTAAAGCAGTTGAAGACGTATCAATCAGCGCAAACCAACATTTTCTACCTTTTTTAGTTTTGATCTTACAGCTCATTAACGAGAGCGCTGCAATTGCAAAATTTTTCATAAAATATTTATTTCCTCGAAAACAAAAGCACATAGGTCTAGGAAGATCTTAATAAAAGTTACTTAAAATATCATGTAGAATCTAAAAAATATATAATATATAGGGTGATCCATTTAAAATAATAAAGTTACATACGCTTTTACTATAATTGGGACACCCTGTATATTTGAAATTATTTTCTAGCTATGCATCGTATAAATAGGGACAACTTTTATTTGAAACTTTTTTCTCTATACTGTAAAATAAACGAATTATCAAAGAAACCATGTCAGCTGGGACATCCTGTATACAGGGTGAGGACGGAAGATTACGGCTTTATTATTACAGTTAGAGAAAAGTATTTTAAACGAAAGTTGTAGCCACTCCTAAAATACACATTCTAAAATTATTTTCAACTATACAGAATGTTGTGTAAATGAGTGACGATACAAACTTATGTTTTTTTTAACACCTCGTATATTTTAGCATATTTTGATGGTACTGAAGAAATTGAAAGAATTTTTGAGATCTGTTTAGACAAGGGAAAACATGGTATCATTAAAAAGCTTATAAAAAATGCTTTACTTTAGAAGAAACATATAAAGGGTGTTCTATTTAAGAAAACAGCGTAAACGTTAATTTTGCGTTTGTTATTGCTGCAATTTCAGTTATTTAAAAATAAATAAAATAGATTATTAAACTTGACGAAAGTGGAAAACTTCTTGTCTAAACAGATCTCAAAAATTCTTTCAGGTTTCGTCTCGTTGTCTCCACAAAGTTGGACATGTTGTGAGACGCACAACTGCAAATAAAACGACAGAGGTAAGAGATACGCCTACACATGTTGATATCAGTGTCTTTCTTTTTAAGAGTACCATCAAAATATGCTAAAATATATGGGGTGTTCCATTTAAGAAAACATAAGTTTGTATCGTCACTCATTTACACATCACTCTGTATAGTTGAAAATAATTTTAGAATGTGTATTTTAGGAGTGGCTACAACTTTTGTCTAAAATACTTTTCTCTAACTGTAATAATAAAGCCGTAATCTTCCGTCCTCGCACGGTCTGGACACCCTGTATATACAGGGTGTAATAATAATGTGATATTCTTCCATATCTCCATTTTTATGCGAAATATAGGAAATATTTAAATACAAAAGTTGTTTAGTTTTATGAAATTTACGACGTAAAATTATTCTACGATATACAGGGTGTTTAGTTTGGCCGTAATCGTAAGTATCTTTACATTTTTAAATGGAACACCCTATATATGATCACATTTTTGAATTCCTTAGGGAATTTTAAGGCAACTTTATACCGGATCATATTCAATTATTTTCATTAGTTTACAAGATATTGACATTTGTTTGAAAATTTTGACATTTCGCTTTCTTCGGAAAAAATGCCATTATTTCGGTAACGGAAAAAATGTAACATTATGAAATTTAACATAAGGTTAGAAGCATCTCCTATGATGACAATAAACAGATTTAGACTTAAATACGTTATACAGAGTGTTCTAGAAATCAGTGTCTTTTTGAAACAATTGAAATGCGAAAATCAACATAGCAAGATTGTTTAAGTCTAGTCCTAGGAGATGCTTCTAACCTTATGTTAAGTTTCATGATGTTACATTTTTCCATTACCGAAATAATGGCAATTTTTTCCGAAGAGAGCAAAATGTCAAAATTTTCAAACAAATGCCAATATCTTGTGAACTAATGAAAATAATTGAATATGATCCTGTATAAAGTTGGCTTAAAATTCCTCAGGCAATTCAAAAATGCGATCATATACAGGGTGTTCCATTTAAAAATGTAAAGATACTGATGGTTACGGCGAAACTAAACACCCTGTATATCGTAGAATAATTTTACGTTAAATATTTCGTAAAATTAAACAACTTTTGTATTGAAATATTTGCTGTATTTTGCATAAAAATGGAGATATGGAACCCTGTATATATATTGAGTTAACTCAAACAATTGTTAAGATTCCAGTTTCCCAACCGGCTGGATTCTTTCTTCTCGTGTTGCAAAACGTTCACGACTTCTGCGTGTATAGCATTCGTGTACGGTGAACGAGTGAACAAACGCGATGCTAATACAACTAATAACCACCACCGGCCGCGTACACCGGAGAAAGCTTACTATTGACGTCAATGGATCCAGTGGTTTGCGTTTCCTTCTATAAGGTTATTATAGAGTCTAATTCGCTTGTTTGTGTATGTGTGCATGTTGTACGGGTCTCTCCTCGCCTCATCTATCTCTGTTGTTTGTTTTTCTTCTTGTTTAAAATTTTTTTCCCCGAGATATCGAAAAAAAAAATCATCTTTGTTTTGTTTCTTTTATTTTTAAAACAAAAAAGAGGTTTGTAGATTTAACGTTTCGGATCAGTTTTAATTTAAAGCCGGTAAAACAGCTTAAACGTCGTGCAGGTAAATCGTTTAAAATAAATCCTATTTTTCTTACAGTTCTTTTAGCTACAGTCAATATTTTTTTCCTGATCTTCAAGTCTACAATTTTTCGTTTGTTTAGTTTAAAAACCTTGCCGCCGCCGCCGACTATGTAGTAATCGAACTCGGGTGTTTTTCTCTGTGTAAAAAGTTTGTGCGATTATCGAAAATATGGGATAGTAACTATGGATTGTAGTTTCTTCACAATTTTCGCAATTGGACATAAGGTAATTGTCACTGTTTTTTTTTTTAATTTAATATAATTTTGTTTAAATATCTAATCGAGTTTTAAATGAGAGTTATGTAATACATGAATTATATTATCTATCATGTTCCAATCGGGAATCCCTATTTTAGTTTCGAATCAGCTGAGTGGTATTTTTGTGGTTAGTTTCAAGACCTGTTTTGGTAGAATAATACGATAAAATGAAATGTTTTTGTTTTATTTTCACTGTTGATTCAATAATCGATATAATATCTGTTTAAACCGACAAAATAATAACTTGTTTAGTGTCTACAGTTTTGATAATTTCACCCACAAAACACCAAACTCTCTTTATAAAAACGATAATGACAGCTTCGCTGTTGAGTCGCATCAAGACGGCTTTGTATCGAGTGTTTTTGTGTTTAATGAATGAAATAGTGCTTCTCTCCTGTCATTGATCGTATTCTAAACGTTTTAATATTAAATTTTATTATACAGGGTGTTCAAATTCGTCTATATCTTTTGGTAGAATAATATGATAAAATAAAATGTTTTTGTTTTATTTTCTTTGTCTTATATAATAATAATTCTATAACAAACAGTACTACCACACTTTAAAACGATACCTTAGACTAATATTTATCTTAGTAGTCCTGATATTTTGTCGTTAATCGTGTCAGTTTCTTTAGAAGATGTTTAAAGACAAGGGTCGTGAAAACCTACGCTCAATCACGTTAAATATCATTCAGATCAATCCAATTTGTCAGTAATGTCTTTTTTAAATATCTATCTTATCTTCTTATACGTAAAATAAACATTGAAAGTGCTATTTCACCCACAAAACACCAAACTGTCTTTATAAAAGCGATAATGACAGCTTTGCTATTATAATGCATCAAGACGGCTTTGTATTGAGTGTTTTTGTTTTTATTGAATGAAATAGTGCTTCTCTCCTGTCATGGATCGTATTCTAAACGTTTTAATATTAAATTTTATTATACAGGATGTTCAAATTCGTCTATATCTTTTGGTAGAATAATATGATAAAATAAAATGTTTTTGTTTTATTTTTTTTGTCTTATATAATAATAATTCTATAACAAACAGTACTACCACACTTTAAAACGATACCTTAGACTAATATTTATCTTAGTAGTCCTGATATTTTGTCGTTAATCGTGTCAGTTTCTTTAGAAGATGTTTAAAGACAAAGGTCGTGAAAACCTACGCTCAATAACGTTAAATATCATTTTTATCAATCAAATTTGACAGTAATGTCTATTTTAAATATCTATCCTATCGTCTTACACGTAAAATAGACACTGAAAGTGCTATTTCACCCACAAAACACCAAACTGTCTTTTTAAAAGTGATAATGGCAGCTTCGCTATTGTAATGCATCAAGACGGCTTTGTATGGAGTGTTTTTGTGTTTATTGAATGAAATAGTGCTTCTCTCCTGTCATTGATAGTATTCTAAACGTTTTAATATTAAATTTTATTATACAGGGTGTTCAAATTCGTCTATATCTTTTGGTAGAATAATATGATAAAATAAAATGATTTGTTTTATTTTTTTTGTCTTATATAATAATAATTCTATAACAAACAGTACTACCACACTTTAAAACGATACCTTAGACTAATATTTGTGGTAGTAGTCCTGATATTTCGTTGTTAATCGTGTCAGTTTCTTTAGAAGATATTCAAAGACAAAGGTCGTGAAAATCTACGCTCAATCACGTTAAATATCATTCAGATCAATCCAATTTGACAGTAATGTCTTTTTTAAATAGCTATCCTATCGTCTTATAGGTAAAATAAACAATGAAAGTACTATTTCACCCACAAAACAGCAAACTGTTTTATCGGTTCTAAAATGTTTTTATTATTTTTATTAGCATGAACATTGTAAACGATTTAATATTAAATTTTATTATACCCATCTTTTGTATATATGTCGTTACGAAAGCTGAAAAATTGTAACATATCTCCATTTTTCTTCTTACATCGTCAATAATCGGTTCTTTTCGCTTTAAAAATGCTTATTTTGATTGTCTCTAAATTTGGTATCTAATTCAGGACTTTGAAGGACCTTCCATCTTCGTCACTAATATGTAGATAATAAAAAATAGTTCATAATACTACCTTTCTTATGAAACCATCGAGAAATACCGCAATATGGTTTCGATCTGCCATGTCTCGTCAGTGCAACTACGAATGCAAGTCCGATGAAATTTAATTTTAGTTTAAAAGCAAAACCTTTTCGTTTAAATCTTCTTTGTTAACTTCTTCAATATCTTGGAAGCTTCATCTCAGTTGTCATGGAGAGATATTGCATCGCTTTCGAAAGATGATTCATCAGAATCCACTTTTAACTTTATTGCATTGTCGTTTGTTTTTCTTGGCCCTCTAATTATTTGTTTCTGGAAAAGGCTAAAGGTAAACGTCATTTTCGGGGCTCAACACCTTTATGGTCCTACGAAACCTTTTTTCGATCTTTAGCAGGAGATAATTCATCATCATTCATCATCTGATTTTATTTCCTTGCTATTTTCGGCGTTGGCTTTCCTTTAATTTCGAATTCCTCAAACGGAAATTTCATTTTCGCGACTTTTTTTGACAGATTGTCGGCATATCCTTTAAATTAATATGCAAGCTCCTCTATAGGGTAGCGGACTTGATCTACAATGAATTGCGTGCCCAAAGTTTGAGCTCTCCTTAGTTATCCTCTGAAATTTTTATTTTTATTTTTGATAACAACAGAATGCTTTCATCGAGTGTCTGCTTTGGCTTCCCTATATATTTCTTTTTCCTTGTTTCCTTTTTTTGGATCCTTTTCTTCAAACATATAGGGTGATCCAGTTATCACAACCTTGTAGCCTCTATTGTTGGATTTGTGGCAGATCTTTTTACTTGATCTGCAATCAATTGATCGATTGATTTAGCTAATTTATGGAAGGAAGTGGGTTATCACAAGCATATTTCATGGGACATTATTTAAGAGCTGCTGATATTTTCCTGATTTTTATATCGAAGCTAGGAAGTCAACATCTGTAAATCATTTTTGTTCCTATTATATCGTAAGGAGACAATGATTTGTGCAACATTTGTGCATAAAGGATTTATCCAGCGACTGCAACTTGGTGTGATTATGGTACATTTTTAGATCTTTTACTTTAATATTGCCAATGTTGTATCTGGTTATCGTTTTCGAAATTAGAAAATTAAAATAAACTAAACGCTAATTGAAAACACATTTATTATCCCAGGCAAACTAAAGAACATTTCAAGATAAGAATCTACAGCTGAGATCTCAATGTTGGACCAGAAATTGGATATACAGCTTTGGATCTATTTATTGTCCAAATTTATAACATTTCTAATTAGTGCAACATTGAACAAACTAAACAATATTTTAAAATACAAATTTATACATTTGTTGTAACTTCTGTGATATTGAACAAACTAAACGATAATTAAAAAACTAATTTTCATCGAATTTATTTTTTAATCATGGATAAAAAGTGTTTGATCGGCTGTCATCATCTAATATAATGTTGGGACAAACTAAAGGGCATTTAAAGATAAGAAAATACAACTGATTTTTTATTATTTGACAAGAAATTCGATATGGAACAGTTCTTGTCTTGCTGCTACATTTGTATCTAGTTATCGTTTTCTAAATGAGCAAATTTTGCAATTTTAGTTACAATGAACAAACTAAACGGTAGTTAAAAAACACATTTCTACCGAATTTTAATTTTTTTATTCAATAATAGATTAAAGGTGTTTGATTGACTGTCATCATCTAATTATTCTCTTTTAAATTAATAAAGATTGCAATCAATGTAATATTGGGTCAAACTAAAGGGTATTTAAAGATAAGAAACTACAACTGATTTTTTATTATTTGACAAGAAATTCGATGTGGAACAGTTCTTGTCTTGCTGCTACATTTGTATCTAGTTATCGTTTTCTAAATGAGCAAATTTTGCAATTTTTGTTACAATGAACAAACTAAACGGTAGTTAAAAAACACATTTTTACCGAATTTTAATTTTTCTATTCAATAATAGATGAAAGGTGTTTGATTGACTGTCATCATCTAATTATTCGCTTTTAAATTAATAAAGATTGTAATCAATGTAATATTGGGTCAAACTAAAGGGTATTTAAAGATAAGAAACTACAACTGATTTTTTATTATTTGACAAGAAATTCGATGTGGAACAGTTCTTGTCTTGCTGCTACATTTGTATTTAGTTATCGTTTTCTAAATGAGCAAATTTTGCAATTTTTGTTACAATGAACAAACTAAACGGTAGTTAAAAAACACATTTTTACCGAATTTTAATTTTTCTAATCAATAATAGATTAAAGGTGTTTGATTGACTGTCATCATCTAATTATTCTCTTTTAAATGAATAAAGATTGTAATCAATGTGATATTGGGTCAAACTAAAGGGTATTTAAAGATAAGAAAATACAACTGATTTTTTTATTATTTTACAAAAAATTCGATATGTAACGATGCATTCATTTCTTGTTTTGCTGCTACATTTGTATCTACATAGTTATCGTTTTCTAAATGAGCAAATTCTGCAATTTTTGTTACAATGAACAAACTAAACGGTAGTTAAAAAACATATTTCTACCGAATTTTAATTTTTTTAATCAATAATAGATTAAAGGTGTTTGATTGACTGTCATCATCTAATTATTCTCTTTTAAATTAATAAAGATTGTAATCAATGTAGTATTGGGTCAAACTAAAGGGCATTTAAAGATAAGAAAATGCAATTGATTTTTTTTTTAATTATTTGACAAGAAATTTTATATGCAACGTTGCAAGTTTTCCTTAATTACAGTGTTGATGACTATAATTGCAGGTACTGTCTGTTTCTTAAATAATCTCGTCCTCTTTCCTTCTTTAGCTTTTGCTAAAATGAGCTATCATTAATCATTGTATTATGTTCAATATGTTGTAAAAATCAAACGGAAATATATAATTTATGGAGATTGTGTTTGTAGCGGAAATATTAATAATAAATGATGAGTGGTATTAGATCATAATAAAACAGATTAATATCTCAAATTGATGTACACTTAATAGAGGATGTCCCATTCGTAAATAAATGTTTAACCGCAAATTTGTTTTTTCGTCATTTAAATCTTTTGTTGTTTTGTTACATCACAATTCAAATTAGATGACTTGTCATCGTACCATTTCCAGGCTTCCTTAAATTTCAATAAATGTTTTTTTGTTAAATTTTGCATTCAAGTTCAATCATAATTGTATCATCAAACGAAGTGGATCCTTGGTTTCAGATTTTTCTCTTATTATCTAGTAACCATTGGGGGAAAAACACAAACAGGGACTCTTTTGCTTAAAAAAGTATGCAGATTTTTATTCATTTGATGACATCAAACGTTGAATTAAAAAATTACAGCTGGATGAGATGTCACTTGTACATGGTTGCTACTGAAACGACGCCGTTCGATTCTACTTGACGTACGTCAAACTTTTTTTCGCTTCGGTCTTGTCTTTCAAAGGAGGAGAAGGGGAGAAGGATAGCGGACGTTAGGCTTTGTATATTGTACTAATAAAAATCAAATCATCCTAAAAATTGTGATTTGATTTGACAGATTGTCAATTTCAGTATTGTCATTTGTGATAGCTGTCAAATTATAAAAACGTTCTGTTTTTTTTTAGATCGAGCAATTAGAACTGCTAAAATACTTCTGACAACTGTCAAACAGACGTTAAAATTTTCTTTTAAACCATCAAACAATAGAAATATTAAATCTTTTACGGCTTCGGTAACTATAAAAAAACAGTTGAAATTCCGATGACATCTGTCAAACTGTAAAAATTGTCCTCTTTGTTTTGTTTTTTAATGTGTGTTGTAACTGACAATAAATTTTTGAAAGCTGTTAAATTTCAAGAACAACATTTCAGTGAAATTTTGCAATTGTAATCGCTAAAATATTTGTGACAGCTGTCAAACTTTTTTTTGTACAGTAAACAGACTGTAAAAAAAATCGTTTATTTCCTTAATATTTCGGCGGCGGTAACAATTGAAATTCGTTCGACTGTTATCGTTATACCTGTTGCGTTTTACAGGTATAACTGTCAAAATATTTCTACCTGTCAAATTGTATACTATATAATTATAGCTAGAAAAATATTTTCGACATGCATCTGACGTGTACTGCTTTTTACGGGTTCGATGAATGTAACTGTCAAAATATTTCTGACAGCTGTCAAATTGTTTAAACTTAAACTCTTTTTTTTGTGAGGTGACAATTCTAATTGTTGCCAACACTTAACGACTTTAAACTACAAAAAAAAAACATTTATTTCCCTATTATTTCTGCTGGCATAACAGTTGAAATTCGGATGATATCTGTCAAACTGTAAAAACTGTTTTGTCTTTTTAACTTGTAATACGTTTTTGAATGCTGTGAAATTGCAAGAACAACATTTTAGTGAAATTATTCAATTGTAACCGCTAAAATACTTTTGACAGCTGTCAAATTTTTTTTTTTTTTTTTTACAGTAAACAGACTATTTCGGCGAGTGTAACAATTAAAATTCGACTTGACTTTTATCGCGAAAGCTATTGCGTTTTACAGGTATAACTGTCAAAATATTTCTAACTGTCAAATTGTATAAGTACGCGGAATTATATTTAGATTTGATATTATAGCTAGAAAAATATTGTTGACATGCATCTGATGTGTACTGTTGCTTTTTACGGTTACAATGAATGAAACTGTCAAAACTATTTCTGACATCTGTCAAAATATAAAAATTCTTCTGATTAGTAGGCGACACGTCGAGTTTTAAACTCCGACGGCGGAAGCCTTCGATGTCATTTATAAAAAACTAATTAGTTTTTACAAGCTTAGCGGACGTGCCTGTCGAAATATTTTTGACAACTATCGAATGATAGGAGCAGCATTTTGTTTAGATTCGATAATTGTAATCGCCAGAGTAACATCTTGCGAACCTTTCGATTCCTTCTATCAAAGTAGGTATGAAAAATGTTTCTTCTGCGCGTTTAACGGGTGTATCTGTCAAGACATTTCTGACAGCTGTCAAATTACAGAATCGCCCAGTTTCATAGTATAAAACCGAGGAGGAGGTTGGAGGGGAGAGTGGTTAAAGAAAATGCAGGAAAATAATGGATAATGAATAATTTTTCTTAATTAATTTTCGAATATACAGGGTGGTTCACGTTCACGTCATAAATTCCAATATATTCTTTATCTTTGGAGAAATCGAGAAGCGCACTATCATATTTCTGTAAAATCGTAAAAAGTGTTGTGTTGTTTTTTTGACGAGCTTAACTGTAACTGTTAAAAAAATTCTGACAGCTGTCAAGTAACTGTCAAATGGTTTTTTTTTTTGCGTTTTCAACAGGTGGACGTTATTTTTGTTTTTATTTGGTTAAAACGATGATTGACATTGACATGACTTCATTTAACATTCCATTCTTCTAGGTAAGTTCTTGAACACCCACCCACCTATCGTATTACTTCTAAAGGAGCACATAAATAGCATTCATTCCACATTACATCGCATACAACCTACAATAGCTCAGATTATGTTCAATACACCCACCGGGGTCACCCTACGCGACCGGCTAGTGTTGATTGTGTACGAGGATTAATGTTCCATTGACGTCAATCGCCGATTAAAAAAAAAAAACAGTTTGATACAGCTGAAGGTCTCTCTCACCACGGGATTTCGTGGGGTATATATGGGTGTTTAGAAACGATCCTTATTATAAAAAAATATATATATAATTTCGCCCGGCTAAACTATTCATTCATTCAAGCGTTTACTTTCGTTTGACGCAAGATCTCGTCTCAATTACTATCGTGGAGATAGTTTTAAAATTAATACATTTATCTAGATACTTGGGTAATAAAACATAATTGCATTAATATTCCTACAACACGAACAAACTTGTTACTCAATTAATTTTATAGTTTTTAAACCTCTTATTCAACGTATTAATCATCATCATCTATCCTATCGTTTATTTCTACTTATTTGAATTCAAACTCAAATTAAAAATTGGAAAAAAAAAACAGGAGAAGCTTTAACGTTTAATTAATTTAATCGGTCTAATGTTACGCCCAGTTGTATTGAGGTAATCGCCTCCCATCTCCTGATTTGCCGCTACCGATAGCGTGGATATTAGGAAAATTACCACTTCCGCCCGTCAATTTTTTGCTTCAATGCGTGTAGGTTTACGTAATTTGCGTAATTGTCCGTTTTTCGCTCTGTTTCGTTCCTCCTTTTTTTTTAAATTTATTTTCGGTCTACTCAATATACGGAGTATTCAAAAAGAATTATCACGAAAAACATCTGTCAAACTTCCTGTCAAAGTATTTCTGACAGCTGATATTTGACAATTGAAAGTTGTCAAACTAAATATTTCTAACTTCTGCCAAGTTACAAATCTTTTATTCAAACAGCGTTTCTTTTTTATAAGTATATATGATTTGACAATTGTAATCCCACCAACATATTTCTGACAGCTGTCATATCACAACTCTAAACACTTATTCTGTTTCTGCTTCGGCTACTGTAACGATTAGAATTCCTTCTGGTGTAGATATTCCGCCAAGTGTAATACTTGAAATTATGTTGATTTTTGTCAAACTGTAAAAAACTGTAACATTTCTGACAGCTGTCAAATTATAAAAATAGTATTTGTTTTAGATTTGACAGTTGTAATTAACAATCATAATACCGTAAACGGCTTTTAATTTTAACATGTGTAACTGTCAACATATTTTCGACAGCTGTGGAATTGTAAAAAAAAACAGTTGGCATTCCGTTGCCATCTGTCAAACTGTAAAAACTGTTCTTTTTGTTTCGTTCTTGTAACGTGTGTAATTGACAAGACATTTTTGAATGCTGTGAAATCGCAAGAACAACATTTTAGTGAAATTATTCAATTGTAATCGCTAAAACACTTTTGACAGCTGTCAAATATATTTTTGTTTACAGTACCTATTTCGGCGGGTGTAACAATTGAAATTCGTCTTGACTTTTATCGCGAAACCTGTTGCGTTTTACGGGTATAACTGTCAAAATATTTCTAACTGTCAAATCGTATACGCAGCGTTTTCTTTAGATTTGACAATTATAGGTAGCTAGAAAAATATTTTCGACATGCATCTGACGTGCACTGTTGCTTTTTACGGGTTCGATGACTGTATGTAACTATCAAAATATGTCTGACAGCTGTCAAATTGTAAGTAGAGTTGACAATTGTAATTGTTGCCAACATTTAGCAACTTTAAACTATTAGAAAAAACACTTATTTCTCTACTATTTCTGCGGGTATAACAGTTGAAATACCGTTGACATCTGTCAAACTGTAAAAACTGTTCTTCTTGTTTTATTTTTTTAACGTGTGTAACTGACACAATACATTTTTGTAAGCTGTTAAATTGCAAGGACAACATTTTTGTGAAGTTATTAAATTGTAATCGCTAAAATACTTTTGACAGCTGTCAAATTTATTTTATTTTTTTTACAATAAACGGATTGTGAAAAACATTTAGTTCCTTATTATTTCGGCGGGTGTAACAATTGAAATTCGTCCTGACTCTTATCGCGAAAACTGTTGCGTTTTACAGGTACAACTGTCAAAATATTTTTAACTGTCAATTTGTATACGCGACGTTTTCTTTAAATTTGATAATTATAGCTAGAAAAATATTTTCGACATGCATTTAACGTGTACTGTTGCTGTTTACGGGTTCGATGAATGTAACTATCAAAATATTTCTGACAGCTGTCAAATTGTAAAAAATTTTTTTTTTAGAGTTGACAATTGTAATTGTTGCCAACGTTTAGCGATTTTAAACTGTAAAGAAACACTTATTTCCCCACTATAACAATTGAAATTCCGATGACATCTGTCAAACTGTAAAAACTGTTCTTTTTGTTTTATTTTTTAACGTTTGTAACTGAAAATACATTTTCGAAAGCTGTTAAATTGCAAGAACAACATTTTAGTGCAGTTATTCAATTGTAATCGCTAAAATACTTTTGACGGCTGTCAAACTTTTATTTACAGTACCTAAACAGACTGGGAAAAACACAACTGTCAAATTCTATACGCGGCGTTTTCTTTAGATTTGATAATTATAGCTAGAAAGGTATTTTTGACGTTTATCTGACGTGTACTGTTGCTTTTGTACGGGTTCGATGACTGTAACTGTGAAAAATATATCTGACAGCTGTCAAATTGTAAAACAAAATAATTTTTTTAAAGTTGACAATTATAATTGTTGCCGCATTTAGCAACCTTAAACTAGAAAAACATACTTATTTCCCTACAATTTCTGCGGGTATAACATGACATCTGTCAAACTGTAAAAGCTGTTTTTTTTTGTTTTGTATTTTTTTAACGTGTGTAACTGACACAATACATTTTTGAAAGCTTTTAAATTGCAAAAACAACATTTTAGAGAAATTATTCAATTGTAATCGCTAAAATCCTTCTGACAGCTGTCAAACTTTTTTTTTTTTTACAGTAAACAGACTGTGAAAAGCACTTATTTCCTTACTATTTCGCCGGGTGTAACAATTGAAATTCGTCTTGAGTTTTATCGCGAAACCTGTTGTGTTTTACAGGTGTAACTGTCAAAATATTTTTAACTGTCAAATCGTATACGCGACGTTCTCTTTAATTTTGATAATTATAGCTAGAAAAATATTTTCGACATGCATCTGACGTGTACTGTTGCGTTTGTACGGGTTCCATGAATGCAACTGTCAAAAGTATTTCTGACAGCTGTCAAATTGTAAAAAGAAACCAATTTTATTTAGAATTAAACAGACTGTGAAAAGCATTTATTTCCTTATTATTTCGGCGGGTGTAAAAAATGAAATTCGTCTTGACTTTTATCGCGAAACCTGTTGCGTTTTACAGGTGTAACTGTCAAAATATTTCTAACTGTCAAATCGTATACGCGGTGTTTTCTTTAGATTTGATAATTATAGCTAAAAAAATATTTTTAACGTGCATCTAACGTGTATTGTTGCTTTTGTACGGGTTCCATGAATGCAACTGTCAAAATATTTCTGACAGCTGTCAAATTGTAAAAAGAAACCAATTTCTTTTTAGAGTTAAACAGATTGTGAAAAGCATTTATTTTCTTACTCTTTCGGCGGGTGTAACAATTGAAATTCGTCTAGACTTTTATCGCGAAACCTGTTGCGTTTTACAGATGTAACTGTCAAAATATTTCTAACTGTCAAATCGTATACGCGGTGTTTTCTTTAGATTTGATAATTATAGCTAAAAAAATATTTTTAACGTGCATCTAACGTGTATTGTTGCTTTTGTACGGGTTCCATGAATGCAACTGTCAAAAGTATTTCTGACAGCTGTCAAATTGTAAAAAAAAACATTTTTTTAGAGTTGACAATTGTAATTGTTACCAACATTTAGCGATTTTAAACTATGAAGAAACTCTTATTTCCCTACAATTTCTGCGGGTGTAACAGTTGAAATTCCGTTGACATCTGTCAAACTGTAAAAATTGTTCTTTTTCTCTATTTTTTTTAACCTGTGTAATTGACACAATACATTTTTGTAAGCTATTAAATTGCAAGGACAACATTTTAGTGAAGTTATTCAATTGTAATCGCTAAAATAGTTTTGACAGCTGTCAAACTTTTTTTTTTTTTTTTACCGTAAACAGACTGCGAAAAACACAACTGTCGAATTGTATACGCGGCGTTTTCTTTAGATTTGATAATTATAGCTAGAAAAATATTTTCGCCATGCATCTGACGTGTATTATTGCTGTTTACGGGTTAGATGAAGGTAATTGTCAAAAGTATTTCTGACAGCTGTCAAACTGTAAAAACTCTTCTGATTTCCGGCGCCCCCTCGTCCGGTTTTTGCTCCCGAAGACGCCACTTACATTAGTACATATTATTAGTACATATTTCTGACAATCGTCTATTTTACTCTATTTTTGGACGAGCAGTTTGACAGCTGTCAAAAGGAATTTTGACAGATGTCAAGTTTTCAAAATTATAAAAACATTCCTGTATTGTTTTGTACCGTTTCTGTCGAACTGTTGATTGTACTGTTGCTTCTTAGGGGTTTAATCAATGCTAACTGTCAACACATTTGTGACAGCTGTCAAATTATAAATTGTACTATTTCCTATATTTAAACACCCTTTATGTCTAGATATAATTAACCAAAACGAAAAAAAAAAAGTAAACAGCTACTTCACTGAGTACAATGTATACATATCAGCGCCTATTAAACTTGCAAATTCTCGAAAAACAAAGTGATAAGTGCAATGACCAATATATACTTATGGTACATACATATTTATGTATGTATATGTATATACCTACTTACTTGAAAAAAAAAATAGAAGAGCTGCTTTGACGTCAATGTTACTCATTTGCAAAGAGAGAAGACATATTTGCAGAGGTGTCTTCTTGTGCGAATCCGTGTTTATTCTCGAAATCTTTACTTAGCTTTACGATTCCGCGAATTATGTTTAAGTATGTACATACATATGTATATAGATATTGCTTGTATTAGTTACTGTTTTTTGTTTCGGCAAAATTGATTTATTTTGTTTAATATTCCACTTCAATTTGCACGATTTAATTAAACGAGGATTTTAGATCGTTGGCCGGACATAATTCTGAGAATGTTGGTTCTCGCTTTTTGGATGGCCGAAACGTCAGCGAAGTTTTTATTTATATTAGGTATCTACGTGTGTGAAAAAGGAGCTTTTATCCGGCTATAATAATCGTTTAATGATATTTTTTAATCGACATCGTAGATGCGTAGACATTAAAGAAAACAAACACATGTTAGAAATGCAAATACAGACGTTACCACGACTACAAGTGTATATAACTAATTTAACATTATCTCTGTACATGTTAGTCCTTTAATTGCATACGCTTGTTACACACGAGTATGTTTTGTAGGATCTTAAATTGTAAAACATCCATGACATTAACTAAACACGATTAAAAATTTTAATGCAGAGACGCAGGTGTTTATTTTGTTTTTGCAGCTTATCTTTGTAATGTCTGAATGTTGATCGGAAGAGTGCAATTGTGAAAGCAATTTACGATCCAGAAACAAAGCAGCAATCGATGGAATTGAGACACTCTGGTTCTTCAAAGCCTAAGTTGTAAAGTCCTAAGTTTATTTGGGATTACCATGGATTATAGATTCGTTTGTAATAAATGTAATCCAATTAAGAGAGAGAGAGTATAGGCAACACAACCAACTTGATGTAGATATAATTTATACATATTTACTTTCATTTTAATGCTATTCGGTTTGTTTGAGATTGTCTTCTCGTTAATTAAATTTAAAACAATTTTATATTCATTTAAATAACAAAGAGGGAACAAGGTTGTATTTTGTCATATATTTACAAATATTATCTCATCAGTTTCTATTCTATTAATTATCATTGAATAAGACTGAAACATGATCGAAACCTTGAAGTAATCGAAGTACAATATCAATCGTATCCGATTTGTGTCGACACCTAGCGTTTAATGTTGGTACTACGTTCGATATTTTGATAATGTATCTATCTCTTTCGCTTGCGTTGACTTTATATATCGTTTATTTTTATTTATACTTTGCAGCATACACATAGGTTATTCAAAATTAATTTTTTGCTATTTCTAACTTTGTTATGAGTAGATTTTGTTTCTAAAGTCTCTAAAGTATGAACAACTACAATTAACAGATTACGATTTTTTTATGTGTTGTGGGTGCGGCTTTTACTGTGTCATTTCCTGTCATATGCTGTCCTTTCGAGGAATCGAACCCTGGCTCTCAACGATCTCTCACATCATTGGGTAGCCACCTAATCATTGCGATTATCGAC
The DNA here is from genome assembly GCA_023690525.1 of Holotrichia oblita. NCBI lineage: Eukaryota > Metazoa > Arthropoda > Insecta > Coleoptera > Scarabaeidae > Holotrichia > Holotrichia oblita. Next base: position 4,240,170 of record CM043019.1, on the reverse strand, counting down.
CTGTCTACTATGATATCGCTATTAAAAAAAATCATGATGATTATAACGAATTTTCAGTCGTTGTCAGTATTGGTGTAAGCTGTTATTTAATTATTTGGATCAGGAAATAATGCAAACAATATCCAAAATAAGTCCAGTAAATTTAGAAAGTCAAATATCAGGAAATGTTGGATATCCGTTGAAACTTTTTAAAACGTAGTGTAAGAATTACTATATACAGGGTCGTTCACGGAACTGGTTCGTTAGAACTTTTTGATGTTCTTGAAATTCAACAAATCTGAAAACTTGTCAATAACAATAACGCTGAGAGCTGTCAAATTAAAAAAAAAATCAATCTCAAGTGTCGCGATCAGAAAAAAGAATTTCTTCCGATATCGTATATTGTAAAAACATAATTTTTTTGTTATTTTTACAAAATTATATATAAATGTCAATTATATTTGTGACAGCTGTCAAATTGTAAAAACAGTATTTTCTACGATTTTGAATTTTTACTCGTGACTATCAACATTTTTCTTCAAATAAAATCCTAATCGCTATCAAATACGGAAGCAAAAACTGTATTTTTTGATAGTTTTAACGGGAGCACTGTCAAACTATTTCTGACAGTTGTACCTGTCAAATTTAAAAATCAGATAGCTGTAGCTGTCAAATATATCCGGATCAGAAAAACATTTCTCCCGACATTAAGTTGTAATTATTTTGCAGTTTATATGTGTAATATGTCAATATATTTCTGACAGCTGTCAAACTGTAAACAAAAAAAAATATAGTATTTTCTACAATTTTAAATGTCTATTGGCAATCGAAATTTTTCTGTTGGCAATTACTGTTGAATTGTAAAAAAACAGTAACGTCTATGATTTTGACAGCTGTCACATTTTAAAATCATTTTCATTACAGTAAAATATGAAAATATCTCTGGCAGCTGTCGAATTGTAGAAACAAAACAGTATTTTCTACGGTTTTGAATTTTTACTCGTGGCTATCAACATGTTTTCTTCGGTTGGTAATTGTTGAGTTGTAAAAAAAGCAGTTTTGATGTCAATTTTCACGGTTATCCGCGCTGACAGTTAATTGTAAAATCAGAAAACATCTTACAATTTCGAGCGTCATCTTAACGTTTTAAGCTACAAATAAAATCCTAATCGCTATCAAATTCGGAAGCAAAAAACGGTATTTTTTGACAGTGTCAAACTATTTCTGACAGTTGTATCTGTCAAATTTAAATTTACTACGTTTCATTGCATTTTATGAAAAGCACTCGTTTGACAATTGTAGCTACCAAATACATCTACAAGTTGTAATTATTTTGCGGTTTAAGTAATATGTCAATATATTTCTGACAGCTGTCAAACTGTAAACGAAAAAAAAAAACAGTATTTTCTACAATTTTAAATGTCTGTTGGCGATCGAAATTGTTCTGTTGGCAATTACTGTTGAATTATAAAAAACAGTAACGTCTTTGACTTTGACAGCTGTCACATTTTAAAATTGTTTTCATGACCATAAAGTAAGTGTCAAACTGTAAAAACAAAACAGTATTTTCTTGAATGACCATCAACATTTTCTATTGGCAACTATTGGATTGTAAAAAGAGCGGCTTATTACTTTGTCAATTGTATTATTCGACAGCTGTCACGTTGTAAAAACATTGTCATTTTTTTATTTCTTTTTTACAATTTTGATTGTTACTTTATTGCATTTTAGAATACACTTAATAATTCTCTATCATTGATTTTATTAGACATAATTGTATTTGTACTCTATAAATACCTACACATAGTTGACATCTGTCAAACAAAATAGATTTTAAATGCATTAAAAAGGCGTATTTTTCGGACTTTCATCAGGAAATCTCTAATAACTCGCAAACCGTAAAAGATTGAAGTTAATATGCCTAATAATCAACGATAGAGAATTATTAAGTGTATTCAAAAATGCAATAATATACAGGGTGTCCCATAAAAAAAGTGGTTTTCATCGATGTGAACATGGTTCAAATGAACGTTAATTTTGGACGACCCTCTATAAACAATAATATACAAAATGGTGGGGGACAAGTAGCATTTAAACAAGCAAGTTTTACAATAGGGTTTCCACGGCCAAGTGGGACATAGGGAGAATACATGTAAAATCGGTTTTCGGTGAATATTATCTCGCTAATACTACTTCATTCAAAATTAAGGACCGCATATTATAACTGGGTTAACAATGAACATCTCCACAATCATAGTACAAAGAAAGTCATTTTAATAATTTATTATTTTTAAATCTATTGTTCTTGAATTCCTAATAAGGGTTTTAATACGTGACTTAGTGCAAGCGTCCACGGCGCAATGGTTCGCGCGACGGCTTAATAACGCAAATGCACTGATTGTTTAGGGTTCGAATCTCGGCAGATTAGTTTTATTTATTTTAATGCTACAAATTCAATAACACTACAAAAATTAGAGATTTTGAAGACTATAAAATCGATTTTTTGAGGATTAATCACGTGCTATTATTCGATTTTTAATTGTTACTAACGACGAATCATTTGTCAAAATAAACAACAAAACTTAATCAAGATTAAAAAAAAATAAAAAATAAAATTCATTTCTCGGATTCGAACCCCAAACAATCTGTGCCTTACGATATTAATTATATTAATAATTTTTTTGGCTTTATTAAATTGACTTTCTTTGTACTATCATTGTGGAAATGTCCAGCACTTAAATTTGGATGAAGTAGTATTAGGGAGATAATATTCACCGAAAACCGATTTTACACGTATTCTCCCTATGTCCCACTCGGCCGTGGAAACCCTGTATGTAAAAAAGTAATCACCAAACGAAAGATTGCTATTTTAGAAACAAAGATGAATTCTGAAAAAATAATAAAAGATTTGCGAATAAATTTGTCAGAGATAGGCACAGCAAAAGAGGACCAGAACATGTTGTGTCACATGGAAGTGGAGAAGTAGGAACACTCAAGGAAATTATGTTTGTACTAGAAATGCCATTTGACACAATTAATAAACGACACAGCATTTTAAAAAATTTCACCACTAAGAGGGAGAAAAAGAACGGACTTTACCACCTCCTTTTCTGTCTATTCCTTTTCTCCCTCTCTTCTCCGCTACTTCTTCCAGGGAATGGAATTAAAAAAAGAAGACGTGTTTTATTAGTAGCATTAAAAAGGAATTTGTTTAATTTTGACATTTCTACTTACTAAACACACTTCTTCTTCTCAAATTCCAAGACAATCATCAGATTATTCCTCGGATCATTTTGCTAAAGATGGATTTTTTAAATTTTCTATGGTCTCCTCGAGGTCTATACCTTTCTTTTTAAAATAATTTTCTTATTTCATAATATGTACAATCTGTTATATTTTACTATTTTTGTTGCAGCTTCAGAAAAAGGACGATCAAATGGGTTTTAAAAAGGTAAGAATCGTAGAATAAAAGGCGGACTTCATACTACATTTATTGTCGCAGCAAGTGTTTGTTTTTGGTTTAATTTTTTCGAGTTGTTAACTCTAATGATTTACTATTTATAATTTAAATTGTTTATAAACAAGCTTGCAGTAAACTAATGTTTTTCTTTTTTTTTTTTAGTAGTAAATAATATGCAAACATTCTATTTATGGAACTTAAATTACACTTATCGGAAATAGACTTCGTCCCTTTTTTTTATGTTTACAATTATGGGTACTGTTACTGTTGTTTAAATACTTATATATAATAATATTGATCGTAGATATCGTGAAATATGATCTGTTTGCGATCCGAATTTCCTCCTAATCCTGCGTTGTTATTCGGGTATTACACGTGCGTGAAAACCCTGAATAACACGCTTCTAAATCATCTTCATGTTTACGCAGTGCATTGTACACAATTCCCCTTAATTGATCACGTTTGTGTATATTATTACAAACACTCAGCTCATTGGAAAATACCGATTTTCCACGATGATCATGTTGATCTAATTAAGCATTTTATTAAAAGCGAATTATGCGAGATTAAGGAGTGGTATTTAAAAATATAAATAAAATTAGTTCTACTAACTTTTTATAAGAAGGTTTTCATAATTTGATCAATCACCTTGCGAACGAGTGCAATGAAAATAGATTTCAAGCATTAACAAGCGGACCATGTAGTTTCGATCTATCTGATCTCGTCAGCGATCCTCCCCAAACGCAAGATTCCTATGAAATTAATACCAGTTCGACACTACAATAAAAGTATTTAGATGACAATTTGAATCTTAACATCTCAAGTAACAAAAAAATTTAAACCGATAAAAGAAGATTTCAGATTTTCTTTAATATTAAACAAATGATGCATGGCGAGTAAAATTTGAAAATGGATTCTTAGTGAGCTTTTGAATCTACACCTTTTTTTTCTAATTTAACCGTTTCCCTATGTTTTTAAATAAAAAAGTTCCCCGTGTTGTTCCTACGAAATCGGGACACCCTGTATATGCGTTTAACCTCTTAACTGTACTAGGGCACTGGGGTCGAGTGATATCTCATTTTAAAGACAATTAAATTCTCTTTACAACGACACCGTACTTGCTAGGCTTCACTCAAACCGTGGACGATAACATGAGAAGAAACGTTTGCAAACTTTTTGCATTTCGTAAAATCAATGCAAAATGTAAAAACTTTGATTTATTTCAAAAGAGAATTAAATTTTTTTGGTCAAGTTATTGTCCATAGTTTGAGTGAAGTCTAGTAAATATGGTGTTGTTGTAAAGAGAATTTAATTGCCTTTCAAATGAGTCATTCGACTACCACTTTAGTAATAATCATCTGTTTCGTTTTCAATGGACCACCCTGTATACGCAATCAGTTCTTGACAACTTTATTATCTGATTTGACAACACAATGAACTCTAAGACTCTTGCTTATATTTTAAGGTTTAATGGACGTTTCATTCAACAAGTTGAGGGCACAAAATTCTTGGACAGCCTCAACTAAGTTGGAAATTATAAAACTGAGTTGTGTGAAACGAATTGCTAGTGAATCATGTCTAAAACATTTATTTTTTTATTTTCGAGTTTCGCCATTAAACCAGCCACTTTCTCAAAATTACATTACAAACTAGTCTAACTTGCAGTTTTTTTTTTTTTTTTTTTTTTTTAATGTGTAGTGGCTGCTTAGTTAGTTTGGATAATTTTCGAATCAATCTTATTTCGGAACTAGGGCAACTTCTTTTGACTTTGATAGGATATTACCATCCTAATTACAATTATTATCTTTTATTTTCATGGCATACTTGAAAAAAACTTTTCTTGATTTTCATTGGATAACTCGATAGAGGATGAAGTTCTAGAATTCATTTTTACTTAGAATACTGTCAAAAAAATAGTAAGAGCCATTTGAAAAATTGAGCTTCATATATATGGACAATGAGACATTATTTCAACAGTTTTCTCCTTCAAATAGTCAATTTTTAAACATGCTCTATAGGAACTCGTATTGTCGTTATGAAGAATAATGCGCATGCTTAAGATATAGTCATTCTGATGCTAAAAAATCAAGCTGAACAAATTACTGTGTTCGTCGGAAGGTTCCTTTCCAGAAATTCTGAAAATAAATAGAATGGTTCTAGTGCACAAAAAGGGAGGGAATTATAGGCCTAAACGTCTGTCAAAATAGGTAACCTAGCTGAAATTCCGTACGAACGCCACTGGTGGAATTAAAAAAAAAATGTGGTGCACTCAAAAATGCCTCTTGATACATAGTACACGTATACCACATTTCATTAAAATATCTAAAGTAGTATTAGAGGAATTAATGAACAACTTTTTTTTTTTTTTTTTTTTAAAACTTTACCACCCTGTATCTCAAAAGTTAAGACGTTTAGGTCATATGTTCATATGAAGTTTTCTTTTTAAAATGGACCAAAAAATCGTCCCCTAAAATATTGACATTCAATTAGGAAACACCCTGTATATAAGATGTCCCATGACATGACTGCCAAAACCTAAGGATCTAAAACTTCAAATGCTTGTAGGTTAGTTAGGACAGAGTTTTGGTCACATGTTCATTAGACATTTTTGACTTGAAATTGCCTCGATAACACATCCTTAGGTTTTGGCAGTCATGTCATGGGACACCCTGTATGTACGTATATACCTCCATAATGTGTTTATCATTTTGTACTTTTGTATACATACATAGTTATATATGGAAAATTATGTTGGCAATGTATGGCAATATGTTATTATGTGTAGTATATTTCTATTATGTACAGGGTGGGCAAATAAGCGAGGTAAGCGGCTGTATCTCAGAAACTAATGATCGTAGAGAGTTAGGGTAAAAAAATTTTATAGGTAAAGTGGGCAAGGGAAAATGCTGGAAATTATTTTCAAGTTTCCAAGATGGCCGCCAGTGGGCGTTTCCACCATCTTGAATTACATAAAGTTACGTTTCTCGCGATTTTCTCCAATGAATATATCAAAAAAGTGTTTGCGTTTTAATGTTAACTTAAAGTCAAACATTTTTTGTAAAAACAATTTTCTCTCTATCTTTCGAAATAAAGTGGTGGGGGTATTTGAATGTTGTTTTAAATAAATGCCTGTAACTTCGAAACGGCTTGATGGATTTGGATAAATTTGGTATCATTGAAAAGAGCATTTCTTGGGCTTTTAGGATTCTCGATAATCGTGACAGTTGTGACCTACACGGCCGCCGATAGAGGGCGTTATTCGATATTATAACCAAAATATTGGATTTTCTCAAAAAAATTAAATGCGATGATATGACTTTTTTAGAATATAGAAAATAAGCCTGCGCAAGCAACACATCTTAATATCTTTTTCCTAACTCAAATTATTTAAAAAAACGTATCTCTGAAGATTTTAGGAGGGAGAATAGTTTGGTTAGATCTTGGAGATTGGCCGGAGCAGGTGCAGCTTCTTCCAGTGGTTTGAAAGTTAACCTTTGATCAACACGACCTCCTCTACCCATTCTAACCACCCTCCAATTCGTTTCAGGGTTGTAGCCGAGTTCGATAAAGGTGCCCCAAACCTCACCAACCCCTATTTCGAAAATTGTTTGTGAAACGAGATCTGTTCACCATCAGCCGTGTTCTATGCCTTAATGAAATGAAAACTGCTTCTTTTGATGTCGCTGCTGACTTGAGACCATTTGGACGTATCTCTGAAGATTTTAGGAGGGAGAATAGTTTGGTTAGGATCTTGGAGATTGGCCGGAGCAGGTCCAGCTTCTTCCAGTGGTTTGAAAGTTAACCTTTGATCAACACGACCTCCTCTACCCATTCTGACCACCCTCCAATTCGTTTCATGGTTGAAGCCGAGTTCGATAAAGGCGCCCCAAACCTCACCAACCCCTATTTCGAAAATTGTTTGTGAAACGAGATCTGTTCACCATCAGCCGTGTTCTATGCCTTAATGAAATGAAAACTGCTTCTTTTGATGTCGCTGCTGACTTGAGACCATTTGGACGTATCTCTGAAGATTTTAGGAGGGAGAATAGCTTGGTTAGGATTTTGGAGAGTGGCCGGAGCAGGTCCAGCTTCTTCCAGTGGTTTGAAAGTTAACCTTTGATCAACACGACCTCCTCTACCCATTCTGACCACCCTCCAATTCGTTTCAGGGTTGAAGCCGAGTTCGATAAAGTCGCCCCAAACCTCACCAACCCCTATTTCGAAAATTGTTTGTGAAACGAGGTCTGTTCACCATCAGCCGTGTTCTATGCCTTAATGAAATGAAAGCTGCTTCTTTTGATGTCGCTGCTGACTTGAGACCATTTGGACGTATCTCTGAAGATTTTAGGAGGGAGAATAGTTTGGTTAGGATCTTGGAGATTGGACGGAGCAAAATGTTTGAAGATATCTGAATTTATCGTTAATTTCTGAACACCCCGTATAAAAATAAATTTTGTCGAAAATTATGAACAAGTTCCAAAATATCGTCATAACCATCAACGTTCTTTTGAAGAATTTTCACACCTTACGGTTCGAAGCACAAACACAGTTTATGACTCACTCTATTTTAAGATTCCTCTCAATACATCCACACATTTATATTTCTAACCACTTACTATAGCTGAAAAATTATAAAATAAACTGAACTTTAGTTACTTACAGTAAAAGCATCGATGTATTTATAGCGATTTCTTGCTATCCGTTCGATGTATACACAATTAACAAGAGCTATTAAGATCAATGTTGATTATGTGCCAGAACAGATTCGGATTGAAACTGATCTGTTTTTTACTTAAAACGAGTGACTCATTCGGAATCCATTTTTCTTCCTCGATAGCTTCTATAAATGTTCCTCATCACAAACCTTAATCTTTATTGTTATTGCTGCTGCGGTTTAATCTAAGCGAGATTGAACATGGTTTTTTTTTGGTAGCACCTGTATTTTATCAACAAAAAAATTAATGATGTAATCTTTAATAATTTTTCTAATATCACTCAGTAATGATGATAATCACGTGCGTTTTACATGAATATGTATTTAATATAATCGTTAATTTGCATGTGGTGTTGGCGTCTGGAAAGATTTTTGAATTATCTAAATTTGAATTATCCTCAAAGTTTACTGAACCGTAATTTTGTAATATCAATTAATATTAACACAAATTATGTCGATTTTATTCAAAGGTCGTTTAATCGAGTATGGTTTATTCATATTTATTTATACTTACTTGAGTATGTATTTATGTTTCGATAGGTAGATGTATTTATTTGTTTAATGTTAAGCCGTTAATCTATATCTTTCTTTGTTTAGTATAAATATCTTTCATGTTAGATTTAACGTTGCGTAAATATTGTTTAGTCGATGTAGTTTATTATCTTAATTGAAATAGTACATCGCGTCTGAAGAAGAACGATAACTTGGAACGGTGTCAAAACAAGCAAATTAGAAGACTGTTTTGTTTTTGCACATCGTAGATGTTTAGTACTTTTAATGTTATTCAACAGATAGAAAAAAGTTTGTAATTCAAGGGAAAAATAATAATTTTCGTAGCAACCACAAAGTTATTTCAGTTGAGCTTCAATCTAATCATTTGTTTCATTTAAAAATATTTTTTTATACAACTATCATTAAAAGTGTCACTTTTAATGATAGTTGTATAAACTTACATTAAAAGTGACACTTTTAATGTAAGCTAATCGGATTAGAAATTGAATTTTATAACATAAACATGTTAAAAATAATACGATAATTTTTATAACACTAGTGATAGTTAGTAGTTGGATTCATTGGGCATCATCAATAGTTTCATTTCATTAAGACATAGAACACGGCTGATGGTGAACAGACCTCGTTTCACAAACAATTTTCGAAATAGGGGTTGGTGAGGTTTGGGGCGCCTTTATCGAACTCGGCTTCAACCCTGAAACGAATTGGAGGGTGGTCAGAATGGGTAGAGGAGGTCGTGTTGATCAAAGGTTAACTTTCAAACCACTGGAAGAAGCTGGACCTGCTCCGGCCAATCTCCAAGATCCTAACCAAACTATTCTCCCTCCTAAAATCTTCAGAGATACGTCCAAATGGTCTCAAGTCAGCAGCGACATCAAAAGAAGCAGTTTTCATTTCATTAAGGCATAGAACACGGCTGATGGTGAACAGATCTCGTTTCACAAACAATTTTCGAAATAGGGGTTGGTGAGGTTTGGGACGCCTTTATCGAACTCGGCTTCAACCCTGAAACGAATTGGAGGGTGGTCAGAATGGGTAGAGGAGGTCGTGTTGATCAAAGCTTAACTTTCAAACCACTGGAAGAAGCTGGACCTGCTCCGGCCAATCTCCAAGATCCTAACCAAGCCATTCTCCCTCCTAAAATCTTCAGAGATACGTCCAAATGGTCTCAAGTCAGCAGCGACATCAAAAGAAGCAGTTTTCATTTCATTAAGGCATAGAACACAGCTGATGGTGAACAGATCTCATTTCACAAACAATTTTTTAAATAGGGGTTGGTGAGGTTTGGGGCGCTTTTATCGAACTCGACTTCAACCATGAAACGAATTGGAGGGTGGTCAGAATGAGTAGAGGAGGTCGTGTTGATCAAAGGTTAACTTTCAAACTACTGGAAGAAGCTGGACCTGCTCCGGCCAATCTCCAAGATCCTAACCAAACTATTCTCCCTCCTAAAATCTTCACAGATACGTCCAAATGTTCTCAAGTCCGCAGTGACATCAAAAGAAGCAGTTTTCATTTCATTAAGGCATAGAACACGGCTGATGGTGAACAGATCTCGTTTCACAAACAATTTTCGAAATTGGGGTTGGTGAGGTTTGGGGCGCTTTTATCGAACTCGGCTTCAACCCTGAAACGAATTGGAGGGTGGTCAGAATGGGTAGAGGAGGTCGTGTTGATCAAAGGTTAACTTTCAAACCACTGGAAGAAGCTGGACCTGCTCCGGCCAATCTCCAAGATCCTAACCAAGCTATTCTCCCTCCTAAAATCTTCAGAGATACGTCCAAATGGTCTCAAGCCAGCAGCGACAGAGATAGGTCCAAATGGTCTCTAAGTCAGCAACGACATCAAAAGAAGCAGTTTTCATTTTATTAAGGCATAGAACACGGCTGATGGTGAACAGATCTCGTTTCACAAACAATTTTCGAAATAGGGGTTGGTGAGGTTTGGGGCGCTTTTATCGAACTCGGCTCCAACCCTGAAACGAATTGGAGGGTGGTCAGAATGGGTAGAGGAGGTCGTGTTGATCAAAGGTTAACTTTCAAACCACTGGAAGAAGCTGGACCTGTTCCGGCCAGTCTCCTCCAGATCCTAACCAAACTATTCTCCGTCCTAAAATCTTCAGAGATACGTCCAAATGGTCTCAAGTCAGCAGCGACATCAAAAGAAGCAATGTTCATTTCATTAAGGCATAGAACACGGCTGATGGTGAACAGATCTCGTTTCACAATCAATTTTCGAAATAGAGGTTGGTGAGGTTTGGGGCGTCTTTATCGAACTCGGCTTCAACCCTGAAACGAATTGGAGGGTGGTCAGAATGGGTAGAGGAGGTCGTGTTGATCGAAGGTTAACTTTCAAACCACTGGAAGAAGCTGGACCTGCTCCGGCCAATCTCCAAGATCCTAACCAAGCTATTCTCCCTCCTAAAATCTTCAGAGATACGTCCAAATGGTCTCAAGTCAGCAGCGACATCAAAAGAAGCAGTTTTCATTTCAGTAAGGCATAGAACACGGCTGATGGTGAACAGATCTCCTTTCAGAAACAATTTCCGAAATAGGGGTTGGTGAGGTTTGGGGCGCTTTTATCGAACTCGGCTTCAACCCTGAAACGAATTAGAGGGTGGTCAGAATGGGTAGAGGAGGTCGTGTTGATGCCTGTGCTTTTGATTAAGATCTCCGAGGAGCAGAAACACATTTACCGTGAGGCCTCTACGCTGAAGGCTCATCAGTATACTTGGATTTTAAGGTACTCGAAGGTATTAGCAGTCCGAGTGAAGCAAAGTCTACTAAAGCATTTCTGCATGCGTGATAAACAACTGTTTGTGTACAGATGTGATTATAGATGTTTAATTAAAGATAAAAACTTAAACATTACGTGAAGAAGTGTCAAAAGATGCAAACATGGCGGCTGCACTCCACCGAGAAACGTCAAATGTGATAACTCGATGACACCGATCCCGAGTGAAGTTTCTGATCATTAATCGGTTCAATCGACTCAAGTCAATTAATCGGGGGTGCCGCAGGGGTAGAATATAGGCCCCTTGCTCTTTCTACTGTTGTCGACAATCAAACATCTCGACGTTTACTTCGAAAAAGATTTCAGCTGGTTTTTGGATTTGGTTAGCTAACTCTTAAAAGTTGTGGAACCGGTTAAGATTAGCGGAAATGCTGGTCGGTGGGTCGGAAGAGTTCGGTCCAAACTCGACGAGTTTGGGTGGGTCAGCTGGTCCAAACTCGAAGAGAATTCAGTGTTAAAGACAAGATCGTAGTCAGGCAATGATGACTTAGCTTTGAAACACATTACATGCCTCGATTGGCGAAATTATAGGAAGAAATGTCAAATTATTTAGTCTTCGATTGATGTTGACTTTCGAGCCGTCGAAATGATTTTTATCGATGGCGAAGTCGTCGTTATGGTAGCAGAATGCAGCGATTGCCGAAAGAGGGTCCATAATGTGGTGAATCCACATCGCCATCATTCCAGCCATTGGTTTTTGGGGGAGCCCTCAATTTTTTTTGCAAATTCTGTCCACGGTCGAGTAAAATAGAATTTGGAGAGAAAAAGATTTCCGTTTGACAGGTTTACTAGTCCAGTACTAATCAACACTAGGTATGGGGGCACAAAATTAGATCACTCCCAGGATTAGATTACTGGTGGATCGTTAAGGCCTTCCTGCCTCTCTTCACTCTTAATCCCAATTGATCTCGAAACTTCTAAAGAAATTCGGGATCTTCTCGAGCTGGTCTTGAAACTAACCTAGCTGGTTCAGGTATTGGTTTTGAAAGCATTGTCTTATCTGGTTGAGGCCTGCCGTGGCTGCTTTTCAAACCAGCTCACAACCAGCCCTCTGAAATCGGGTGTGGCCTCATTTTGCCATGCTATTATTCCCTACATTGGCAACACTATTTTCTGTGGCTGTCGATTTGACAGTTCTCGGTTGTTTTTGGAGATAGTTTAGTTTGGCAGTTCTTCTTGAATAGATCCACGTCGGAATAATGTTTGCAAATTATTCGAATTTGTTTTGAAAAAGATGGTTCAAATTTGTGCTGCCTCCCTGACGTCGTTCAACGTTATTAAATGTCAACGGTTTAGGCTATTATGAGTCCGGAAAGCGTCGAAATTATAATTAAAAATGGGGATGTGTTTAAGATAAACAGACTGTGGAGTTGTGGTCGTAAGTTATGTAAAAAAAATTAGTTAATTCTATTTAAGATAAGACACCCTGTATATACATACGAGCATCTATTCGAACGAAAACAGGTATTAACATTCTCACGGATCTAATTACATAAAAGATTCGTTTTTCTCTAATTACACTGTGATTATACAACAGTTCAGTACCTACTGAGATTTGATCGACTCGAAGATTATTCACAAAGTTATTGACGTCGATTACGAAGGAGAAAAAGTCTATTCTCAAGGATGAAATTGCGTAAGATCAATGAGTGAGTAGTCCAACATTTTATTGTTGTGCAAGGAATAAGCTCTCGTTTGTAATTATGTATTTAAAAGCGTTGGTAACAATAATAATTAAATTTACAAGGAGATATCACGGTCGATTCTCTTAAAACGCCTCATCATTTTTAAGGGAAAATGATGGATTTGTTTTTCCGAAATTTCTTCTCAATTATGTACATATAAACATACGAAACGAAATTAAATCAAAATAATAATATATTTCTAACTAAAAATACATTGATTGTTAACAAAATATTGACTGACGCAGATTTGCTATTAATAAACAGAATATTCCATGAATCGATATCAAAAAATATATTGATTTAATGTTGTTAATGGAAAACGCCACAACGTCATAAAATTTGAAAACAATACCGATCGAACAAACTTCGATTTTAATTTAGTAGTAGGGTAAGGTGGGGCAGGTTCGGACATGGGGCACCTTCGGACAATTCAAATTTACCTTCGCCTTAAAGTGCTATGACACTTGCCATATTACAGTACAGAAAACAAATAGGAAGAAGAACTTAACTGACTCGGGCAATGAAAGCAACAGTTCAAATGAGGATGCAGGAAAAGCAGTTGGAAATTTACTTAAAGCAATCTCTCAAAATATTTTATGGGCTATGGCATATGAATATGCAAGTAAGTTGGGTAAAAAAAATTCCGGACACTTTGAACGAAAATAATATGACTGGAATGGAGTGGATGCGATCATTTATGAGTCGTCACGCGAGACTTTCCTACCGCAAGGCAGAGAATACGAGCACTGCACAGGTCCGTGAAGTTGGCACCACAAAGTGGTCAAAAATCGACAAAAATGCTAGAAAGGATTGACCATTTATTGACCATCAGCGATTTCGATTGACCACCTCTTGCTTAGGCTACAGCCGCTATACCCATATTTTGGGGTCTAATGGCGAAAATGCTAAAATTAGCCAATATAGACATTTTGTTCATCGGATACGATTGACCATTGTTTGACCATGTTTGACCACCCTTCACATTTTCAAAATTTAAAAAAAAAAATTTTCGAATTTTTTTTTACTGCAAACTCTAAAATTTTGTTGCAGTATAGGATTGACCAACATTTGACCATGATTGACGACCAAATAATTTTTTTTTTAACTTAAAAATATTCGAAAAAAACCCAAATAATGTTATAACCTCTTGCGTCACATATTTCACAAATTTCGAGAGGTGGTCAAAGGTTGAAAATAATAGAACTTATTGTCTCGTGTCTCTAGACCACACCAAACTGAAAATTATCGTTTGACCACCCTCCGGTTAAATTTTATCCGATCTTAAAGTTACGTTTAACAGTTTCAAAGTTTTTCACATTTTTCACAAATTTTGAGAGGTGGTCAAAGGTTGAAAATAATAGAACTTATTGTCTCGTGTCTCTAGACCACACCAAACTGAAAATTATCGTTTGACCACCCTCCGGTTAAATTTTATCCGATCTTAAAGTTACGTTTAACAGTTTCAAAGTTTTTCACATTTTTCACAAATTTTGAGAGGTTGTCAAAGGTTGAAATTAATAGAACTTATTGTCTCGTGTCTCTAGACCACACCAAACTGAAAATTATCGTTTGACCACCCTCCGGTTAAATTTTATCCGATCTTAAAGTTACGTTTAACAGTTTCAAAGTTTTTCACATTTTTCACAAATTTTGAGAGGTGGTCAAAGGTTGAAAATAATAGAACTTATTGTCTCGTGTCTCTAGACCACACCAAACTGAAAATTATCGTTTGACCACCCTCCGGTTAAATTTTATCCGATCTTAAAGTTACGTTTAACAGTTTCAAAGTTTTTCACATTTTTCACAAATTTTTGAGAGGTGGTCAAACGCTGAAATTAATAGAACTTATTGTCTCGTGTCTCTAGACCACACCAAACTGAAAATTATCGTTTGACCACCCTCCGGTTAAATTTTATCCGATCTTAAAGTTACGTTTAACAGTTTCAAAGTTTTTCACATTTTTCACAAATTTTGAGAGGTGGTCAAAGGTTGAAAATAATAGAACTTATTGTCTTGTGTCTCTAGACCACACCAAACTGAAAATTATCGTTTGACCACCCTCCGGTTAAATTTTATCCGATCTTAAAGTTACGTTTAACAGTTTCAAAGTTTTTCACATTTTTCACAAATTTTGAGAGGTTGTCAAAGGTTGAAATTAATAGAACTTATTGTCTCGTGTCTCTAGACCACACCAAACTGAAAATTATCGTTTGACCACCCTCCGGTTAAATTTTATCCGATCTTAAAGTTACGTTTAACAGTTTCAAAGTTTTTCACATTTTTCACAAATTTTGAGAGGTGGTCAAACGCTGAAATTAATAGAACTTATTGTCTCGTGTCTCTAGACCACACCAAACTGAAAATTATCGTTTGACCACCCTCCGGTTAAATTTTATCCGATCTTAAAGTTACGTTTAACAGTTTCAAAGTTTTTCACATTTTTCACAAATTTTGAGAGGTGGTCAAAGGTTGAAAATAATAGAACTTATTGTCTTGTGTCTCTAGACCACACCAAACTGAAAATTATCGTTTGACCACCCTCCGGTTAAATTTTATCCGATCTTAAAGTTACGTTTAACAGTTTCAAAGTTTTTCACATTTTTCACAAATTTTGAGAGGTGGTCAAAGGTTGAAAATAATAGAACTTATTGTCTTGTGTCTCTAGACCACACCAAACTGAAAATTATCGTTTGACCACCCTCCGGTTAAATTTTATCCGATCTTAAAGTTACGTTTAACAGTTTCAAAGTTTTTCACATTTTTCACAAATTTTGAGAGGTGGTCAAAGGTTGAAAATAATAAAACTTATTGTCTCGTGTCTCTAGACCACACCAAACTGAAAATTATCGTTTGACCACCCTCCGGTTAAATTTTATCCGATCTTAAAGTTACGTTTAACAGTTTCAAAGTTTTTCACATTTTTCACAAATTTTGAGAGGTGGTCAAACGCTGAAATTAATAGAACTTATTGTCTCGTGTCTCTAGACCACACCAAACTGAAAATTATCGTTTGACCACCCTCCGGTTAAATTTTATCCGATCTTAAAGTTACGTTTAACAGTTTCAAAGTTTTTCACATTTTTCACAAATTTTGAGAGGTGGTCAAACGCTGAAATTAATAGAACTTATTGTCTCGTGTCTCTAGACCACACCAAACTGAAAATTATCGTTTGACCACCCTCCGGTTAAATTTTATCCAATCAGAGGGTGGTCAAACGATAACTTTCAGTTTTCTGTGGTCTAGAGAGACGGGACAATAAGTTCTATTATTTTCAGCGTTTGACCACCTCTCGAAATTTGTGAAATATGCGACGCAAGAGGTTATAACATTATCTGGGTTTGATGTAATTTCATTGGAGATATGAACTTGTTTTTTTCGTTTTTTTCGAAATTTTTAAGTTTTCAAAAAAATTATTTGGTGATCAATCATGGTCAAACGTTGGTCAATCCTATACTGCAACAAAATTTTAGAGTTTGCAGTAAAAAAAAAAAATTCGAAAAAAATTTATTTTTGAAAATTTTGAAAATGTGAAGGGTGGTCAAACGATGGCCAATCGTATCCGATGAACAAAATGTCTATATTGGCTAATTTTAGCATTTTTGCCATTAGACCCCAAAATATGGGTATAGCGGCTGTAGCCTAAACAAAAGGTGGTCAATCGAAATCGCTGATGGTCAATAGTGGTCAATCAATGGTCAATCCTTTCTAGCATTTTTGTCGATTTTTGACCACTTTGTGGTGCCAACTTCGCAGACCTGCACTGCACGAGTGGTAGCTTTCAATAAAGTCAATGTCGCTTCGTTTTTCAAAAATTATGCAGAAGTTCAAGCAAAATATAATTTTCCCCCTAATCGCGAGTCACAACCGTTCTTCAGACCCCTAAAGTTATTGCCGAAACAGGAACAAAAGGAGTGGGCCAGTGCGTTTCATTTCTGCTGTGGGCAATACAATTCCTCCAGCATATGTATTTCCTAGGGTACGTATGGTTCGTGTAGGCTTCGCCGAGAAGTCAGGATGGATGTCTTCAAAAATTTTTCTCCAGTTATTGGAGCATATTCAAGAACATACTGGTTGTACTCAAGCAAATCCAATTCTTTTATTGCTTGATAATCACGAAGCACACACATCACTCGAAAGCCATAAACTATTCTCGTAGGAATGGTATAGTTCTACTATCATTTCCACCACATTGCACACACAAGATGCCTTTAATGACTTTATGATTTCAAATCCTGGAAAACCGATTGGAATTTATGACATCGCTAAATTCACTGCAGATCCTTATTTGCAAAGTTTTACACCTATAGATACATTACAAGCAGCTACTCCAGTCTCCGGCTTGTGGCCTATTGATTCCATGATTTTTAATGATGACGATTTCATGGGGTCGTTCGCCACAGACCGGGCAGATCCTAAAACTAAAATTAAAGAATGCGAACTGCCATCAACGTCTATTACATCGAACGATTCATTTATTCCTTCCATCACCATGAGCCCTAGCAATGTGGTCGATTTTAAAATTGACGAAGTGACCATAGCCCCCAGAAAAACAAATGTTTCTCTCGAGTTTCTCGACTAGGTAAATCCAGAATTTATACGAGCACACCGGAGAAGGAAAGAATTCAAGAATTGGAAACAATCATAAAACAAAAGTTGGAGAAAAGAAACACAAAAAGAAAAGTATTACAAAGCGAATGTGAAGTGAAAAAGAAAAATACTGAAGTTGGAGAGAAGGGCAAAGGGAAGGCACCAAAGAAAAAGCTGAAGAAAATAGAAAGTGACTCAGATTCTGACGCGGATTTACCACAGAATATTTTTCACGAGACAACATTTTTTGACGATCTGTCCGATTCTCTGGATCAGCTTCAAAACAATAATGATGCGCTCATGCTACTGGATGAGGACGTAATCCATTGTAATGATTATTTGCTTGTGAAATTTCCCACCAACAAAAGGACACTTCATTACGAGGCAGCACCAGGAACTTCGAGGATGAGTTAGCTCTTCAATTTTAATGGTTATAACGTTCAATAAACTTTTTCTAATATACGGTTTTTTATTTTTTTTTCTTTTCTCTTAAAAATAAATAAATGCCCCCAATAGGGGGCAGATTCGGACAAATGCACCTTTTGGGAAAAAATATAACTGAACGAAAACAACTGCATTTTTTTGCTTGAGATAATGCCAAAATGTTAGAAATAGACTAAGGTAGCCATAGCACCTGAATTAAGTCCAACATTTTCTCTTGTCTTTGAAATATTGATGTTTAAAAAAACGTGTCCGAACCTGCCCCACCTCACCCTAGTGCTAATTTGGTGGATGTAGCCACAAAAGCCAGTCTATCTGATGTATAGATAGGTGATCGAAATACTTCAGTAATTTAACAAATATCATTGGTCCATTCTGAATAAAATTATTAGCCCAATATTGTTTCTAATATTGGTAAAATATACAAGGTGTTTCATAATATATGCGCAGGACTTTAGGATGTGATACCTTGTCAAAAAATTTGAAAAAAAGTTTCTATCAACTTACCCTCTAAAATGCACCATTTTCGAGATACAGGGTGTTGAAATTTAATTAAAAAAAATTTTTTGGAAATATCTCCGGAACCGTTTATCGTAAAGAAAACAGCTTTAATATCCATTTTCTACTTATAATAAGCTAAGTTGTGGGCGAGAAATTTTTTTTTTTAAAGTCATAATTAGTGAAGATTTTGAAGGGGTATTGATTGTTCTCCCCAACTTCTACGCCACTGGAAAAAGTACGATTTTGAAACGCCCATTTGAACCGCCAATGTTTTCTACACAAAAAATGTACTGTTGGTCATGAGCTCTAAAGTTAACCGTTTTCGAGAAAAATCAACTTTTAATTAAATTTTAAATTTCAACACCCTGTATCTCGAAAATGGTGCATTTTAGAAGGTAAGTTGATAGAATTTTTTTTTCAAATTTTTCGACAAGCTATCATATCCTGAAGTCCTGCGCATACATTATGAAACACCCTGTATATTCAATTGCATTTATACAGGGTAGGCAAATAAGCGAGGTAAGCGGCTGTATCTCAGAAACTAATGATCGTAGAGAGTTACGGTAAAAATTTTTATAGGTAAAGTGGGTAAGGGAAAATGCTGGAAATTATTTTCAAGTTTCCAAGATGGCCGCCAGTGAGCGTTTCCACCATCTTGAATTACATAAAGTTACGTTTCTCGTGATTTTCCCCAATGAATACAACAAAAAGATATTTGCGTTTTAATGTTAACTTAAAGTCGAACATTTTTTGTAAAAACAATTTTTCTCCATCTTTCGAAATAAAGTGGTGGGGGGTATTCGAATGTTGTTCTAAATAATTGCCTGTAATTTCGAAACGGCTTAATGGATTTCGATAAATTTGGTATCATTGGAAAGAGCATTTCTTGGGCTTTTAGGTTTCTCGTAATCATGAGAGTTGTGACCTACACGGCCGCCGATAGAGGGCGTTATTCGATATTATAACCAAAATATTGGGATTTCTCAAAAAATTGAATTGCGATGATATGGCTTCGCCGGAGTAAGTAATGGATTTTGGGAAAAAGACAATACATTCAATATCTCGAATATTTTTCACTTTTGTATAAGGCATGTTTGGCTAAATATATTGCAAATGATCTCTACTAATAGGTCTTTCAGTATGTAGGTTTACATATCAGTCACCCTGTATATAATTTTTTTGTTATATTCTACGGTCGTATAATAAATGCTGTTATCAAAATGGCAAATTGCAAAAAAAAAAACAAAAACGAATAGGTAGGCCCACAGATTATACAGGGTGCTCCATTTTCACTGAACAAAATACAACTTTGTTATTTTAAATACATAAATATCGAAGCGTAAGGTACCAAACTTCTGCAAACGAAAGTAAAGGGTCATAGATATTGAGAACTGTCGTAACTTTCAACAAAATTTATACAAGGTGTGCAGAAATTAGCAGCCAATTCAGATATCTTCAAACATTAAAAATTCTTTTTTTTTAATGGCACAGAACTTGATTCGGTCTATTTTTCTGTGCTCGGTTTGAGCAAACGGTGCAGGCTTCTTAAGCCCTACGACTCAGAAACAAAACATCAATCCATGGAGGCTTACGAAGTTTCGTGTTCGAAAATCTGCTGGAAAAATTCTTGCTTTAGTTGTCTTGGGATTAATCATGATTGATTTTCTGAATAAGGGTGGAACAATCATTGGCAATTATTACTCGAGGTTGTGTTCGAGGATGTTTTGTTTTTGCTTGACAATGCCTCTGCAAACAAATCGTTTGTTGCCATGCACACAATTACTCGAACACATCACTTATTTAACTGACAAAAATGGAAATAAAAAAATAGAAATTGGGGACGCCTAATTTGCAGAGCAAATACATAATTACAACGCAATTAATAAAAAAAAAAATGAGGAAAGCATGTATTTCTCGCGTGTATATAAGTTTGTAGGTTATCATAAACAAGAAGCGGATTTTTATAAAATACACTCGAAAGTTATTCTGTCGTTTCCACATGTACAAACCGGTAATAACTAGTAATCGAAAGATAACTGTGTTAAAGGTTAATAATAACAAACAAGAATAGTTTTCAGAAAATATAATACGCAGAATTGTTTCAAGTTTTTCTTTCTTTTGCTGTGTCTATATTATATACATATATATAAAGTAGCACATAAATATTATACAAAAAAAAATTGAGTAAATACATTAACGAAACTACACAAACACACTACACGTTTATTTTCATAGCTTGAAGTACTCGGAAGTGTTATAAAAACACACTTAACCTATTTGAGAGTCGACAAGCTATAATAACTAAATAACCTAAATTTATGAGGTTATACACACCGGCAGTGCCTGTATAACAGTTTGCAAGTTCCAGTTATGATATTCTAAACATCATCGTGCGCGCATTTTCTAGTTTGCAACGGGAATTTTGTGCCAACATTAAATCCTAAGAATACATCCGATACGATTACGATAAAATGAAGTACAAATAGTAGATGTATGTGTATGGTTTACTTGTATGCTTATCGAGTAACGCCCTCGAAACTAATCCGAACTAGAATGATGCGTAGATATACAGGGGCATTCATGGAATTGGTTCGTTAGAACTTTTCGATGTTCTTGAAATTCAACGTTTTGGAAAACTTGTAATTATAATTGATATCATCTGGATCTTTCTTAATTTAAATAGAATGGTATATTTTCTATGAGTTTTTTGTATCGGGCATATAATTCTGCATCAAAGCTTACTAAGACACCCTATGTCAAAAATCAGCCGTTTTTGAGTTATTCAATATTTTTCAAATATAGGACCAATTGCAATGTTATGTTCAAAATTCTGTATTTTTGAAGGCATTGCAGCTAGAGACCGCATATTTGGCAGTTGGGTATTAGCCGAACTAGTATACGTTAAATTTACGTCCTAAAATTTATCATAATTTATACAGGGTCATCCAAAATTAACGTTCATTTCAACCAAGTTGACAGCGATGAAAGTCACTTTTTTTTTTAATGGAAGTAAAAACAGGTCATTTTGGTTAAATTACCGTAAACGGAAAAAAAAATTCTATTTCGACGTATTATCAAAATAACGCTGAGAGCTGTCAAATTAAAAAAAAATCTATCTCAAGTGTCGCGATCAGAAAAAAAAAATTCTCCCGATATCGTATATTGTCAAAACATAATTTTTTTATTTTTCCAAAATTATATATAAACGTCAATTATATTTGTGACAGCTGTCAAGTTGTAAAAACAGTATTTTCTACGATTTAGAACTTTTACTCGTGGCTATCAACATTTTTCTTCGAATACGGTATTTTTTGACAGTTTTTACGGGATCACTGTCAAACTATTTCTGACAGTTGTATCTGTCAAATTTAAATTTACTACGTTTCATTGCATCTTATGAAAAGCACTGACAGCTGTCAAACTGTAAAAATAAAAAAAAAACAGTATTTTCTACAATTTTAAATGTCTGTTGGCAACTGTTGAATTGTAAAAAACATTAACGTCTTTGATTTTGACAGCTGTCACATTTTAAAATGATTTTCATTACCGTAAAATATGAAAATATCTCTGGCAGCTATCAAATTGTAAAAACAAAATATTTTCTACGATTTTGAATTTTTACTCGTGGCTATCAACATTTTTCTGTTGGTAACTGTTGAGTTGTAAAAAAAGAAATAGTTTTGATGTCATTTTTCACGGTTATCGACGCTGACAGTTAATTGTAAAATCGGAAAAAATCTTACAATTACGAGCGTCATCTTAACGTTTTATGCTACAAATAAAATCCCAATCGCTATCAAATTCGGAAGCAAAAAACGGTATTTTTTGACAGTTTTAACGGGAGCACTGTCAAACTATTTCTGACAGTTGTATCTGTCAAATTTAAATTGACTACGTTTCATTGCATCTTATGAAAAGCACTCTTTTGACAGTTGTAGCTACCAAATACATCTACAAGTTGTTATTATTTTGCGATTTAAGTAATATGTCAATATATTTCTGACAGCTGTCAAGCTGTAAATAAATAAAAAAAACAGTATTTTCTACAATCTTAAATGTCTGTTGGCAATCGAAATTTTTCTGTTGGCAACTGTTGAATTGTAAAAAACAGTAACGTTTTTGATTTTGACAGCTGTCACATTTTAAAATGATTTTCATTAACGTAAAATACGAAAATATCTCTGGCAGCTATCAAATTGTAAAAACAAAATATTTTCTACGATTTTGAATTTTTACTCGCGACTATCAACATTTTTCTGTTGGTAACTGTTAAGTTCTAAAAAAAGAAACAGTTTTGATGTCATTTTTCACGGTTATCGACGCTGACAGTTAATGGTAAAATCAGAAAATATCTTACAATTTCGAGCGTCATCTTAACGTTTTAAGCTACAAATAAAATCCCAATCGCTATCAAATTCGGAAGCAAAAAACGGTATTTTTTGACAGTTTTAACGGGAGCACTGTCAAACTATTTCTGACAGTTGTATCTGTCAAATTTAAATTGACTACGTTTCATTGCATCTTATGAAAAGGACTCTTTTGACAATTGTAGCTACCAAATACATCTACAAGTTGTTATTATTTTGCGATTTAAGTAATATGTCAATATATTTCTGACAGCTGTCAAGCTGTAAATAAATAAAAAAAACAGTATTTTGTACAATCTTAAATGTCTGTTGGCAATCGAAATTTTTCTGTTGGCAACTGTTGAATTGTAAAAAACAGTAACGTTTTTGATTTTGACAGCTGTCACATTTTAAAATGATTTTCATTAACGTAAAATACGAAAATATCTCTGGCAGCTATCAAATTGTAAAAACAAAATATTTTCTACGATTTTGAATTTTTACTCGCGGCTATCAACATTTTTCTGTTGGTAACTGTTAAGTTCTAAAAAAAAGAAACAGTTTTGATGTCATTTTTCACGGTTATCGACGCTAACAGTTAATGGTAAAATCAGAAAAAATCTTACAATTTCGAGCGTCATCTTAACGTTTTAAGCTACAAATAAAATCCCAATCGCTATCAAATTCGGAAGCAAAAAACGGTATTTTTTGACAGTTTTAACGGGAGCACTGTCAAACTATTTCTGACAGTTGTATCTGTCAAATTTAAATTTACGACGTTTCATTGCATCTTATGAAAAGGACTCTTTTGACAATTGTAGCTACCAAATACATCTACAAGTTGTTATTATTTTGCGATTTAAGTAATATGTCAATATATTTCTGACAGCTGTCAAGCTGTAAATAAATAAAAAAAACAGTATTTTGTACAATCTTAAATGTCTGTTGGCAATCGAAATTTTTCTGTTGGCAACTGTTGAATTGTAAAAAACAGTAACGTTTTTGATTTTGACAGCTGTCACATTTTAAAATGATTTTCATTAACGTAAAATACGAAAATATCTCTGGCAGCTATCAAATTGTAAAAACAAAATATTTTCTACGATTTTGAATTTTTACTCGCGACTATCAACATTTTTCTGTTGGTAACTGTTAAGTTCTAAAAAAAGAAACAGTTTTGATGTCATTTTTCACGGTTATCGACGCTAACAGTTAATGGTAAAATCAGAAAAAATCTTACAATTTCGAGCGTCATCTTAACGTTTTAAGCTACAAATAAAATCCCAATCGCTATCAAATTCGGAAGCAAAAAACGGTATTTTTTGACAGTTTTAACGGGAGCACTGTCAAACTATTTCTGACAGTTGTATCTGTCAAATTTAAATTTACGACGTTTCATTGCATCTTATGAAAAGGACTCTTTTGACAATTGTAGCTACCAAATACATCTACAAATTGTTATTATTTTGCGATTTAAGTAATATGTCAATATATTTCTGACAGCTGTCAAGCTGTAAATAAATAAAAAAAACAGTATTTTCTACAATTATAAATGTCTGTTGGCAATCGAAATTTTTCTGTTGGCAACTGTTGAATTGTAAAAAAACAGTAACGTTTTTGATTTTGACAGCTGTCACATTTTAAAATGATTTTCATTACCGTAAAATACGAAAATATCTCTGGCAGCTATCAAATTGTAAAAACAAAATATTTTCTACGATTTTGAATTTTTACTCGCGGCTATCAACATTTTTCTGTTGGTAACTGTTGAGTTCTAAAAAAAGAAACAGTTTTGATGTCATTTTTCACGGTTATCGACGCTGACAATTAATTGTAAAATCAGAAAGAATCTTACAATTTCGAGCGTCATCTTAACGTTTTAAGCTGCAAATAAAATCCCAATCGCTATCAAATTCGGAAGCAAAAAACGGTATTTTTTGACAGTTTTAACGGGAGCACTGTCAAACTATTTCTGACAGTTGTATCTGTCAAATTTAAATTTACGACGTTTCATTGCATCTTATGAAAAGGACTCTTTTGACAATTGTAGCTACCAAATACATCTACAAGTTGTAATTATTTTGCGATTTAAGTAATATGTCAATATATTTCTGACAGCTGTCAAACTCTAAACACAAAAAAAACCGTATTTTCTACAATTTTAAATATCTGTTGGCGACTGTTGAATTGTAAAAAACAGTAACGTTTTTGATTTTGACAGCTGTCACATTTTAAAATGATTTTCATTACCGTAAAATATGAAAATATCTCTGGCAGCTATCAAATTGTAAAAACAAAATATTTTCTACGATTTTGAATTTTTACTCGCGGCTATCAACATTTTTCTGTTAGTAACTGTTGAGTTCTAAAAAAAGAAACAGTTTTGATGTCATTTTTCACGGTTATCGACGCTGACAGTTAATGGTAAAATCAGAAAAAATCTTACAATTTCGAGCGTCATCTGAACGTTTTAAGCTGCAAATAAAATCCCAATCGCTATCAAATTCGGAAGCAAAAAACGGTATTTTTTGACAGTTTTAACGGGAGCACTGTCAAACTATTTCTGACAGTTGTATCTGTGAAATTTAAATTTACGACGTTTCATTGCATCTTATGAAAAGGACTCTTTTGACAGTTGTAGCTACCAAATACATCTACAAGTTGTTATTATTTTGCGATTTAAATAATATGTCAATATATTCCTGACAGCTGTCAAGCTGTAAATAAATAAAAAAAACAGTATTTTCTACAATCTTAAATGTCTGTTGGCAATCGAAATTTTTCTGTTGGCAACTGTTGAATTGTAAAAAACAGTAACGTTTTTGATTTTGACAGCTGTCACATTTTAAAATGATTTTCATTAACGTAAAATACGAAAATATCTCTGGCAGCTATCAAATTGTAAAAACAAAATATTTTCTACGATTTTGAATTTTTACTCGCGACTATCAACATTTTTCTGTTGGTAACTGTTAAGTTCTAAAAAAAAGAAACAGTTTTGATGTCATTTTTCACGGTTATCGACGCTGACAGTTAATGGTAAAATCAGAAAAATCTTACAATTTCGAGCGTCATCTTAACGTTTTAAGCTGCAAATAAAATCCCAATCGCTATCAAATTCGGAAGCAAAAAACGGTATTTTTTGACAGTTTTAACGGGAGCACTGTCAAACTATTTCTGACAGTTGTATCTGTCAAATTTAAATTTACGACGTTTCATTGCATCTTATGAAAAGGACTCTTTTTGACAGTTGTAGCTACCAAATACATCTACAAGTTGTTATTATTTTGCGATTTAAATAATATGTCAATATATTTCTGACAGCTGTCAAGCTGTAAATAAAAAAAAACAGTATTTTCTACAATTATAAATGTCTGTTGGCAATCGAAATTTTTCTGTTGGCAACTGTTGAATTGTAAAAAACAGTAACGTTTTTGATTTTGACAGCTGTCACATTTTAAAATGATTTTCATTAACGTAAAATACGAAAATATCTCTGGCAGCTATCAAATTGTAAAAACAAAATATTTTCTACGATTTTGAATTTTTACTCGCGGCTTATCAACATTTTTCTGTTGGTAACTGTTGAGTTCTAAAAAAAGAAACAGTTTTGATGTCATTTTTCACGGTTATCGACGCTGAC
Source organism: Holotrichia oblita (assembly GCA_023690525.1). Taxonomy (NCBI): domain Eukaryota; kingdom Metazoa; phylum Arthropoda; class Insecta; order Coleoptera; family Scarabaeidae; genus Holotrichia; species Holotrichia oblita. The sequence continues at coordinate 4,213,507 of CM043019.1, read as the reverse complement.
AGTTAATGGTAAAATCAGAAAAATCTTACAATTTCGAGCGTCATCTTAACGTTTTAAGCTGCAAATAAAATCCCAATCGCTATCAAATTCGGAAGCAAAAAACGGTATTTTTTGACAGTTTTAACGGGAGCACTGTCAAACTATTTCTGACAGTTGTATCTGTCAAATTTAAATTTACGACGTTTCATTGCATCTTATGAAAAGCACTCTTTTGACAATTGTAGCTACCAAATATGAGGTCTTTAACTGTAAACGGCTGATTTTTGACATTTTTGACAGGTGTCTTAGTAAGTTTTGGTGCAGAATGAGGTTCTTCGTTGCCGGTGATTCCAGTGTGTCCTGGTGCGACTCTATCGCGAGACCTGATCATGGCAGCATGAAGATGCTCGACTACATAGGTGAAAGCGCACTTAGCGTGCAAAATTTTAAATCGCATCATGTCGTCAACACATGTGCACGAATAGTGTAGGGGTATTTACCAATTAAGTGCACAATTAATTAGTTAAAAATTATAGCTTTGTAAAAATAAATCAAAGATTGACGCACACGGATTGAAATAAAAATTAAGAAAACAAATAATAATGGGTAGTCGTAAATATAAAATATTTATATTTTCGTGTGTGTTAATTGCCTAGAGGGGACACCTACTATTGTTGTATACGCCGCACTATTATAATTCAGTTTATTTATGGAGGTGTTAAATTTTTAATGCAAAATCTTTGCGTAGATTTGACGCAAACGCTTCATAGAATTTTTCACGACTCTTACAATAATCTTGCGCGATAAATAAATACATGCGGTTGGATATGGTTGGATTTTTTTAAATAGCATGCTGTAAAATAAACTACAAATTCAGCTTCTATGATAAATTTGACACATATTTCATGTATCACACCCTATACCTAAATACCATTCCTCTTGAGTTATTCGCAATTAAAGAAAAAATTTGACAGTTACCGATCTTACTGTATAGGGATATTACGTCGCGTAGGAGTGAAAGGGACGAATGAAATTTTGCATACGCATAGCTGATAGCATATAGTTACACAACGTTTAAAAGTTCTTCTATATAATATTATATACAGGGTGTTTAAAAACTTAGTTGCTTATAAATAAGTTCAATCTGTTAAAAGTAGATTTTTTTTAATTTTTAGATATTCTGATTCTACAAAAGATTCTCTTTTAATCCGTATTAGGTGTTCCTATATCTAAAATGCTCAGATATGTCAATTTACTGAAGCAAGGGGTGCTTAGCTCATTTGTTTTACATACTTACTTGTCACTAAATTTGACGTAAATGTCATTAATAATTCAAAAACATATTTTCTATCTATTGTGTTTTGAATGTTGTAGTTAAACCTAGAATAGCAATAAACGGTTAATAGGTATACAGGATGACTGGTAATGAAACGGTCATACTTTACAGCGTGTTAGTAAAGATCATTTGCAATAGATATAGCCCATTTCGAAGTTCACTAATTGCTCTCATTCAAACTTAAAATTTACAAAAATAATTAAGCTTTTTCTTAATTTTTCAGTTTGTCTGCCTAGAGGACATCCCAACACATATTATTTGTCGGTGACAATTACGTTAAATACTTACACATAATTGGTGTAGGCTATGTAAATGTTTTTGATCGTTGCTTCAGCCACTACCACATAATGACATTTATTATTTGACATTTTATTATAACCAAAGTTTATAACCTCAAATTAAATGTCAAGGAATAAATGTCATTATGTGAAATGTGGCTAAAGTAACAATCCATCCACATAGCCTATTCTAATTATGATTTTTTTTCGATGTGTCTATATAAACACAATCGCTACCTGTGCGACTATTTATTTAGCGAAGTTCTTTGTCTGTTTATATTTCGCTACCTGATTTAGTCCCGAGGAAATTTTATGGTTTTTCGATTCAATTCATATGTCTCTTATAGTACATATTAATCCATTTATTCCCATAAAAAATTTTTTTTTTTTCGTACTGATAAGTAATAATTTTGGATGTACTGTCACTAGCGTTGTGTTAAAAAATATTTTTTTTTTTAATATGTGGTGGGTGCTTAGTTGCAGTGACTCCGTAAACTGTATCGCTTGTCTGGCTATCACTGCAACTCTCGCGGTGTAGTTTTTGTGTGTGTATGTTGTGTTGAAATGGCTTTGTGACAGCATCATATCGCCTTTTATGATGCCGCGCTGTTAATCACTTTGTTCCCAACAGCGAATGGCAAGTCGATCCGGGATTAAACTCTCTGAAAAAATGTCACCGTCCCTCCAGAGAATTGAACCCCGGCACCTATCGTCCTCTCACAACAATAGTCAGCCGCCTAACCACTGCGGCCATCGACCCGTTATTTTTATTTAAACAACCTAATAAAGATTTTCGGAATGGGTAATCGCATTTTCAATTTTGAATAGAAATAAAATAAAACTATGGAATTTTCAAGACAAATACTTATTTATCCAAGTACTAAATTTAATAACGTACAGCTTACGTTTTCATTTATGTTTAAGAGGTTTCATATAAAAGATACTTCACGTAACATTATTTTGGAAAAATATCAATCCCCCTTTTTCAGGAAATATTTTTCTCAAACGGCTTTGAAACATAGCGTTGCGAAAACGCAACATTGGGACAAATGGTGTAATTGTAGTCATGAGTCATAGTCCTGTCGGAACATGATATTTCACATCTGCGGGCGAAGCTTATTGGGTATTCATTTAATATTTAATTATTTCAGCCACGAAAAAATCCGTTACGTATTTTAAATTGCTGTTGCTGTATTTCTTTAGCCTAATTAATTCATCGCCCAAAGTTGTAGCTTGGGGTTTTTCCAAAATAACTTTTGCACATTGACAATTCTTGTACGTGGAACCGGCCTTCTTCAATAGATAACCGCAAACATACTTAATTGCTTGTTCTTCAAATGGCTTTAAGGTGGAGCATAGTTGCGGAACAATTATGTTCTCACACTCGAGACTCGCTGTTCTCAATATGTTCTAAAAAAAGTAAGAAAATTGTAAAACTCTTTATTAATACAAGAAACATGTAAGTATATACCTGTGTTGCAAATTTGTGGAGCGTGAGGAATATCTCGGATTGGTCATCTTCGCAATTTGCCCCGAAAGAATGTCCAGATGTAAACCCCTTAACCAAGAGGCTCTTAAAAAAAGGTGTAAAAGCCGAACACGTTGGATTAGTATACTGGCTACCTCTTTGTCTAATTTTTCCAAAAAAAATTCTCAAGTGGATCCTGGTTAAATGTTCGAGGTAGCAAGCATTGAAAACCAAGAATTTTCATATATTTATAAAGATAAGCAAAATTTCTAATTGTTTGCTTTAAATTTGTAATAGATGGAGGTATAAAAGTTGTGCCATTGGATTTTACACATCGAAGTGTTGTCAAAACCTTCTCTACGTTTCGCCAGAACAGTATATGTTCTGAGGAATCACTAACGGCACATCTAAGGGGTTTGGCTGTATTGTCCCTGCTACAGCTCCCATTTATGCTGTCAAAAACTTTATCAGCAAACTCTATAAACTTTGCAGTTTGCATGCCATCCTCTCCATTTTCAAAATGCCTTCCTCAGTTTCAACTTCTATACCTGTGAATTGTTTCATCAAAAATAAAGTAAGATCATTTCCTATTATTACATACCTGAAAATGCCATAAGATTTAAAGAGGCAGCCACTGTCCTACTAAGTACCTGAGTACAGTAAGATACCTTCATTTTCTGGGCACCTTGAGGATTGATATGCCTTTCAGTTAATTTCGGCATTGTTCTTAGACTTCCCAAATACGGATCCATTTTGTATGCCTTCTGTATGTGCTATATATGTTTCATTCTCCATAGAGAATTTCATATTATATTTTAAAAAGTTGTTGCGTAAACCTTTAATCAAATGAGGAGCATCATAGAGAGGTATAATTTTGAAGTTTTCAATTTCGATGAAGTTGTGGCGATATTCCTCTCCACGCCTTAAATATTCTGCTTTTGTTGAATTTACCAAATACTTTATGGCCGCTACATTATTCGCTCCTTGATCACATACACTAGCAATTATGAATAAACCTGCCTTTGAACATTCTTGCACAATAATTTTTATAATATGTACAATGTCGTGAGTTTTTGTAGCACCCTGCACAAAGTTGTAGAATATTGGTTGCTTCCATTTCTTCATAATACCTCGAATCATGAACACCTAAGAACATTACAATGTTAATAAATATTTTGCAAATCTAAACAATCATAGTAAAATATACCTGCACATGCTCAGCTATTTTATCCGTTTGTTTATAACCAAAGTCTTCAAAACCTTCAACGCTACCTGTTACCGGGTTCCATCTCAGATTTGGTTTAATGCTCATTTCATCGAATAACAGGACACAATACTTTTGCAAAGGATTTGTAAAATTGTTTGCTTCTGCTTTTAAGATATTAAAAACTCCTTCACAAACGCCAGGTTTAATTGGAATTCGATTTGGAAACCGAGTTACAGTTCTCTTCGACGACAAGGTAAATATTTGTTCCAATGTCTTATAACCGTAGCCGCATTGCTTCAGTAATGCCAGTGCCATCACTTTATCATCAGTTGTGTACCTTTGACCATGGGGTTTTTTGGCCTGATTTTCCAGCTGCATTTGAAAAAATCGCGCCTTGATCCTATGCATACTGGATATTACCTGTAAATAATATAAATAATGATTATTATTCCACCTTTTAAAGAATAAGATATATTTACTTTTTCAAACATTTCGGCATTGCTTCGTTTTGTTCTTTTTTCTAAACGCCTCTTTTTGGTCAATGCATTTGCTTTCCTTTTGAAATGAGTAGCTTTTTTATAAAAATGTCTAGCTTTAGGTGTTAAATCAGACTCTCTTGTTACGTTTACTTCTGATAGTAATCCCTTTGGTGTTCCTTCTGAAAAGAACAAACTTACCTACCTGGATTGCTTATATAACACGATTCTAAATTGATATTGTTGAAACACACAACTTGAACTATGTAGCATAATAAATATAAATAAAAAAGATACGCTAAAACTATTCTAAAATCTAACTAAATCACCAACAAAGGCTTGGTATTGAAGAAAATACGATTATTAACTTATTACACTATGGCAACTACTCTGAATGAATGAATTATAATGAAAATGAATTGAAATGAATTCAAAATTCAAATGACGCGGAATGTGTCAACGCAGTGTTGCATGTAGCGGGATCTACCGGTTGAACAAATGTCGCGCGTAGCGACATCTGTCGGGTTTGAAGAAACTTATGAATAAAGTTTCAGTTTGACTTATTAAGTGGCTCTAGGGTGGTATACATCATGAGACAGCTTTATCTACTTCAAGCAAAACGGCAAGAATTGAAGATATTACTTGGTGTAAGACGCCCGTCGACTACGAGGAAGATGCTACGTCAAATGAGGAAGGGAATGTAAAAAATATTGTTGAGGCGCTACATGGAAAGTCTGTGCTTGGTTTTTTTTATGGAAATGTTTGATAAAAATGTTGGCCAGCTTATTATTTCAAACTCCATAATAAAATATGCGAGAGATAATAACCGTACTCAGTTCGCCTTAGATCAAAATGATCTAGACATTTTTTTGGGGATATTGATTTTGAGTGGGCATCACACTCTTCCACAACTAAAACTTTACTGGTCGTCATCTGATGAAGATAAAGGTGTTCAATTTGTGAAAAATGCGATGTCTCGAAACAGGTTTCTCGACATAAAGCAGAACATTTATCTTGCAGATAACAATCATTTAGACAAGGCAGACAAATTTGCGAAAGTAAGACCACTTGAACAGCAATTTCTTGAAGTACGGTGTTTTTAGGCATGTCATTTTCACAACTCGCCCAATCAGTTAGTGTGTATTGTCGAGAGAAATATTAAAAAAACCAGGAAAGGGCAGAAAAACTTATTGGTTTTTTTTTTTTTTTCTTTAAAGAAAGATATGGCCTCGAAACTATCTTTATCTGATTTGACGTCATTGGATGAATTTATATCCAATAAAATATATTCTATTCTATTCTATGATCCATGCAACGTTATGTTAAAAATTTTATGTTTAAAATGTAAAAAAATGGATGTTTCTCGTTAAACATTTCATGTATTTACATTGCACTGTAGACACGTTTTATTATCGCAAGTTCGTCTCCATTCATTCGGGTTTTACACTCGTTGCAGAATAAGAAGCTCAAACATCAATTGACGCACGAGCCACGTCGGATGTTACCAGTTTGCCAAGCGATGCAGTACAAATATTGCCCAAGATTTGCTCAAAAACAACTCATTCGTTTTTTTTTCTTACACATTTCGTATTATAAAATGTATAACGTTAATGTGTATATCGAAGAGTGCGTGCGGACGTCAAAACTGTTATAAATAGCACTTAAAAGGAGCGATAGCCGCCCGATTGTAACACCATGCACGTCAATCAAAATCTATTTTTCTTTCTTCCTCTCCTCGATCGGCTTCCTGTGTTGAAGCATTGCCATATTTAGAACGTTATAATAATAATAATAATATATGGTAGGTTATTACGTATAATTAGTGATCTGTCATGATCTGATTGAAATTAAAATTTTTATTTTGTTGCAGATTTGTATACTCACTGATATTAGTGTCACACCTAGAAGGAATCATTTTTCTAACTTGATTTTTTTTTGACAACGTAATAGTTTTACATGGGAAATGAAACGATATAATTTGTAAAAATTTTTATTAACATATAACACGAAGTAGTGTAACGAGCATTTAATAGATAGAAAATTACAATACGAGGCTTAGCCGAGTGTTGTAATGAATACGAGTGTCTTAATCATTTTTCATCCTATCGATACATCTAATAAATTCAATTGTAGCATCTAAATCTTTAAAATGCTCACTTCCAGAACCAGCCAGAAATTAGAAATTATCATCAACAGATGAGCTTAACACTTGTGCAGCTAACTTAATTTTCATCTTGTTATCTTGTAAAAATATATGATTTAAAGTAAGCTTAGTTGCAACTTTCACATAAATATTTGTAATATTTTCAACAAATTGCCACTTGATGTTCCCTTTATTAGTTTTTAACTTATTAAATGCGATTGAGTTTCTAGCCAACTTGATATATTCCATATAAGTTACACCCTAATAAACCAAACGCAGAAAAATTGGTTGTAGTGCAATCGGCACTTACTGAGACCACACTCGTACACCTGCTTCGCTGCAGAAAGTTAAAATATTTTTTATCAACTGCGCTTGTATATTTGCACTTGAACGCACATGGAAAAAATATCCAATTGGAATTTTCCAGTGTCCATTAATGGAAACCAGCATGAATACTAAAGTTTCGGTTGCCACTGTTTGATCTTCTCCCAATTGAAGAAATTGTCCATAATCACAAAATCCTTCAAATTTGTCAAGTCATCTAACATTAAACAATAATCTGGTAGGCAATTGTTTTAAATAATCAAAAACCTTCGGGAAAAAGCCAGGCTCAGCATCCACTGACACGGTCCATTTTTGAATTGATGCAGGATGAGGTAGTTTTAGAATTTACCTAAAATTAAAAATTATTTATTAAAACTTCAATCTTTAAAGTAATAGAAAATATAGTTTTATTTCTATTTATATATATTTATAACAAGAACTAAAGTACCCTGCCTTAGGAGAATAATAATGTAATGTTAAGGCAAATTTCTTCATATCTAAACTATACTAACTATCTAACTTATTGTAGCAGTCACTATCCAGTAATCCTTTATGTTTCAAGGTTTCTAATAATGTTCTTAAATTTGAAATTGTTTTTTTGTTTCTTCTTACAGTTTAATTTGACATGCTCAGTTTATGCCTTAATTTTTTTATTTCATTATCCAGTTACAGTTACGATGGTTTGTGTTTCAACTTCTGTGACTTTAGCCTGAGAAGTGTTTGAAATATCCTGTAGAAAAAAATCCGCTTGGTTTGGAGTTTTTCCGAAATAGTTTCCCTTTTTTAATTTTCTACCAATTTTTGTAATATTTCGAAGTTACTGAATGGAAATCTGAAAATATTGTGTTTTAATAGTATAGACGCTAGAGTTGCAGTGATAGCCAGACAAGCGATACAGTTTACGGAGTCACTGCAACTGAGCACCCACCACACATTAAAAAAAAAATCAATGCTCTTTTACGGGTCGATGGCCGCAGTGGTTAGGCGGCTGACTATTGTTGTGAGAGGACGATAGGCGCCGGGGTTCAATTCTCTGGAGGGGCGGTGACATTTTTTCAGAGAGTTTAATCCGGATCGACTTGCCATTCGCTGTTGGGAGCAAAGTGATTAACAGCGCGGCATCATAAAAGGCGAAATGATGCTGTCACAAAGCCATTTAAACACAATTTACACGCACGAAACTACACCGCTAGAGTTGCAGTGATAGCCAGACAAGCGATACAGTTTACGGAGTCACTGCAACTAAGCACCCACCACATTAAAAAAAAAAAAAATCAATGTTCTTTTACGGGTCGATGGCCGCAGTGGTTAGGCGGCTGAGTATTGTTGTGAGAGGACGATAGGCGCCGGGGTTCAATTCTCTGGAGGGGCGGTGACATTTTTTCAGAGAGTTTAATCCCGGATCGACTTGCCATTCGCTGTTGGGAGCAAAGTGATTAACAGCGCGGCATCATAAAAGGCGATATGATGCTGTCACAAAGCCATTTGAATACAATTTACACACACCAAACTACACCGCTAGAGTTGCAGTGATAGCCAGACAAGCGAGTATGAAAATTGCAATACGACCAGTAGCATCTTGGATGATGCTGATGTTATAGCTTTAGATTTTCTCCCAGTCAATTCAGGATGTTTCCTGAATGCTTTTTACCAACCATCACCAGGATAATTATTGGTGAAGGAAATCCCTTTTTTCTGGCAAGACTTTTTCTTCGGTGGTGTTGAGAATAGCAGACTGTTCTAACTGGAACCATTCTTTCGACCTCTTCGCTAGCTTTTGAAAGCTCACATTCTTTCTATTTTCTAACACATATATATTCACTTTTTCTACTGTTTTCGTTATTCTGTAATAAATATATTGATGATCTAAATGTGTTAATTTATAGCGAAAGTAAAGGAAGAATTAGCTATCAATGGATGAATACAAAAGATATGGCATAATTATTGGCCTATCTTTTGACTAGTAATTAGTAATTTTATTTAAATAAAGCAAAGACGCACAAACAGGAATCTCTTGAAGCAATTTTCGGAAAATAAACCAACATTATGTGAAAATACAGTAATTGGCCTCTAGGTCTCCATCACTCCTTCTTCTACGTAGTCGTCAATTATTTCCAGCTGATGAGAACTAACATCTGTGCCTACTCTTAGGCCTTTTTATACGAGAGTATGCGATTTCTTAACTTCTTCTTCAATTCTTCAAAACCAATCTTCAAAATTGTTCAACCCGATTTTGACCTATTATATCGCGCATTGTCAGGTCCTCCTTCAATCCACGTATCCCATAAATGTTCTGCCTTATAGTTGACATATGGAGGTAATATCTTTGCAGTAGAATCCCTAAACAATTTCTCTTGCGTCATAACCGAATCGAACGTAATATACTTGAAGATATGGGGAACTAAAACATAGCCCCCTACGGTTTTCAAATCCTAATTTATCACCAGTTGTTTACGCTGGTAGACAGTTATAAACGTTGGTTGGTGACGCAATTCGCTTATACGAAATATCACGCTAGATTAATTTTAAGTACAGACGACTATATTAGAATTAAATTTATTATTGCGATTCTATAATTAGCATTATCACAATCGGATTTCAATCGGACACGATAAAAACAGATTTAACAGAAAGAAAAAAAAGATGGCGATTTTAAACGGTGGTGTGTTGTTCAACTGCTTTATTATTTCGAAATCGAATATGATAATTTATGTTCCATATAACTTGTGTATGTTCTTGTAGCCATGTATATATTTACGTCATAATTGTTAATAAGATATATTTCAAGGATGAATAAATTATATAAAGCATAGATATCGAATGATGCATTTCTTTAAAATTATTGTAAATTTATACTACGTTTGTTACTAGGTTGCTTTCAAAACTACATAGATATAACCATCAAAAATATAACCTTAAACCATTCCTATATTTACAGTTACAAATCGTTTATCTTACATCGCTTGCTTTTTTTTTTTTTTTTTTTTTTAGGACGTTAGGAGGCTCGATAGATAACCCCCTAAGTATGCTCTGCAACCATCGATCATGACATCACTTCAGAGTATTGGGCTGTCTTTTCTTCCTTTCTTACTCTTCTCTACGTCCCCCATTCAACAAGTGGTATTAGTGATTAAGTGTTCGTGATTTATTATATACAAAACGCTTAGATCATTGATTTTAATTTTGTAATCTTCTTTGTCTCTGTATTTCCTCTGCTTCTACTTCGATATATTTTCAGGACTTAACTCACTCCCGATTTGATCCCGGACTTTGCTGCGTTTGCACTGGAAGATGATGTGATACATATTGTCAATGTTGGTGCAGTATATGTACAGTCTGTTCCAAAATTAATGTCGCTCCCGAATATCGATTAAACTTCATGCATCTAATTTGCATTAGCAGTTATATATATGACGTGTTTTTCGGCACAGGGTGTGACATTAATTTTGGAAGAGACTGTACCTGTCATCGCTTCATTTAATTTATCAATCATCATCAATCATTTATAGTTATTTTCGCAGTGATTGTACATACGTGAGCATGTAAATCTAAACTGTCGTCAAATTTATCCTTTAGTGGAGCTCTAGAAAGACTGTCCGCAATTATTAAATGTTTTACCTGGCTTATAAATTAAATGGAAATCATATTTTTGTAAAAATATTCCCATTCTCTGTAATCTTGCTGGACACTCATTTAACGATTTTTTAAAGATATTAATTAAAGGTTTGTGGTCAGTTTCAACTGTGAACTTTCGTGCGAAAACATATTGATTAAATTTAGATACTCCGAAGTAAGTAGCTAAGAGTGCCTTTTCTATTTGAGCATACTTAGAAGCATATGCACAAGGTTTGTTATTTTGGATTAAAACAGCTCCTAATCTGTATTTTGATCCAATTTTTTGGTTCAATTCTCTGGAGGGACGGTGACATTTTTTCAGAGAGTTTAATCCCGGATCGACTTGGGAGCAAAGTGATTAACAGCGCGGCATCATAAAAGGGGATATGATGCTGTCACAAAGCCAATTGAACACAACTTACACACACAAAACTACACCGCGAGAGTTGCAGTGATTACGGAGTCACTGCAACTAAGCACCCACCACACACCAAAAAAAAAAAAAAAGGGGACTTTTTGATTTGCAATATTTTTTTTAATTCAGTAAAAGCCTTCTGTTGTTTACTATCCCATGTAAAAATATTATTTTGCTTAATGACTTCTCGTAATGGCTGTGATTTGTGCTATATTTTTTTATAAATCTACCTACTATACATAAGTTACTAAACCTAAAAATCTTTGAACATCTTTTTTATTTTGTGTTTCGGGCATATCAATTATAGCTTTAATTTTGTCATCATCAACAGAGAAACCCTGTTCAGAAAATTTATATCCTAAGTATTTGACTTCTTTTAAACCAAATTTGCATTTGCCTAGATTAAACTTTATATTTTCTTTTTGAGCAATTTTAAAAACTTTCTCCAATCTTTCATCATGTTCCTCTTTTGTACTACCAAAAATTAAGATATCGTCAATGTAAATTTCTACTCTTTCAATTGAAAAAATATTTTTAAAACGTTCTTGAAACACATCAAGTCTTAAAAATTTAAAACGACCGTAAGGTGTACCAAAAGTACAAAGATCACTACTGCTCTTATCTAGAGGAATGTTCCAAAATCCACTAGTTGCATCAAGTGTAGAGAAATATTTAGCATTGTTTGATTTATAAATAATGTCATCTCTACAGTAGGCAATTTGAATGTTTGTTTTTTAATTACACTATTTAGTGGTTAGGCGCAGTGGTTAGGCGGCTGACTATTGTTGTGAGAGGACGATAGGTGCCGGGGTTCAATTCTCTGGAGGGACGGTGACATTTTTTCAGAGAGTTTAATCCCGGATCGACTTGCCATTCGCTGTTGGGAGCGAAGTGATTAACAGCGCGGCATCATAAAAGGCGATATGATGCTGTCACAAAGCCATTGAACACAACATACACACACAAAAACTACACCGCGAGAGTTGCAGTGATAGCCAGACAAGCGATACAGTTTACGGAGTCACTGCAACTAAGCACCCACCACATATTAAAAAAAAAAAAAAAAAAAAAGATCCTTTGGATCCAAACAAATTCTCAAAGTATTCTCAGCTTTTCTTACTAAAACATAAGAATTGCATCAGTCAGTATTATCATAAACTCGTTCAATTTTACGATTCAATTACGATTAAAATGTAATATTGGGTGAATATTTTCTTACATTGTTTATACCAACATTGACAAAATCACAACACATCAATATGCCATCATAAGAACTTTCCACATATTGGTTAATCGAATGAAGGCCCTAAAATATTGGGCCACCCAATATAGTAATATTCGTAAAGGTCGAATGAATATAATTGTATTGTCGGGTTTTTAAAATATAGTGTTCTTTAATATTCTCTGGTGTAGCCTGTAACAATACTGTTAAATCAAAAGTACCCTAATGCCTTCACTCTATAAGTTTTTGAAATTGGGCGAATGTGTATACAAATAGCTTTTAGGTGTACCAGTATTGTCAAAAAAAAAAAAAAAAAAAACAATAAAACGTGCAGTATTTCATCAAAAATCAGTATAAATTTGCCATTACTTGTCCGATTTTAAAATCTAATATTGCAGAAAGATTTTATAATATAACGAGTCAAAATTTATTTATTAAGAGAATAAATACATATATTAATAATATTGGACCAATAATTTAGTACATAATGGTCCAATCTTATCAAATGCAGTTGAATTATATTTTACCAATATTACAAACAATATTGGGTTAAAAATTTTATTCAGAATCGACCAATATTATAAATAATAGACATGCCAATATTTTACCAATAACACAAACAATATTGGGCCAATAATTTTATATATGATGGACCTATATTGTAAAATGTTGACAAAAAAAGTATATTTTTCAATTTTTAACAAATATTGGCCCAATCACTTTGTTCTACGTGGGTGGTGTGAGGTGATAGTCCAGGTGCCTACGTCGGCAGTCAATCTATAGCTCAATGTTGTTAATTAATCGTTTGATCCACTGTGCTTTTTCTACATTTGCTTCCCGTCTCTTCGTCCAGGCCCTCATACTAATTTTCCTTGCCTCTGCTCGTGAACTTTTTCCCCCTTGTTCGTAGATGTATTTGCGATGTATTCGATCGGAAGAACTTCTTTTTTCATTCGTTGGACCTTCGATATTTGGCAAAACACGTTCTAGCAGTGGTATCCGTACCTCTGCTTTACTGATGACCTGTTTGATATGTTCACCGAACGTAAGACGATGGTCCAGGATTATGCCAAGATACCTTATAGATTTCTGGGGCAGTCAGTATTTAGCGGAAAATAAAATCAAAATTATAGAACATCCTTCTTACTCACCGGATTTTGCGATGCGTGATTTCTGGCTATTTTTTAAGCTCAACAAAACATTTGAGAGGGAAAAGGTTCCAGTCAAAACAAGAGATTGACATCTTCGTTAAATAATTTAAAGACAGTCGGTTAAACCAGACCCGTCCGACTTAGGGTCACCAGTAAGGCACTGCAGCCTTCAGGCTTATTGTGCCACGTCTGTATATTCAAGTCATCCACTCTAACACCCGGTATAGAGTTATTGTTTAATCAGTATTGGAATTATCTCTATTATGAGGTTCTAATTCGCCGAATTGAAGATGTTTCGGACATCTACAATTGTCAGGACGCACCACTTTTCTTGACGCTCATGTGTTTTCTTGACTACTTCAATTGCATTAAATTGTTGACCTATTCTTTCTGAACTCGAATTGCTCTTTAGCTAGGCCTCCATTCTACTCGATTTCTTCAGTTAATCTTGGTACTCATCTTTATAAAAACCTGCATTCTCATCGACGCTTTTTTTTGTAGTACCTAAATTGATTTATTGCTACTTTAGTTGAATAATATTTTCCAAGTTTGATACAAAATTCATAAGAACGGTATTTTATAAGTTTATAAATAGATTCACTATTATCATCAATAAAACAATTAACAATAAAAAAAAGGAAAAAATAGAAATAGTCGGTTAGGATAGACGTGCGTCAATAGATACCCGTGTTTAACAAGTTTTTTTCGACTATCCCATATTTAAATATTCATCAGCTATAGCTAGAATAAATCTACAAACAACAGCAGAGCTTGAACTGGTACATCGTTATAGATGTGTGTGAAAAATTGTTTTTAGACGATCTTAATTTACAAGACAGTTTTATTATTATTATAGTAATATAGCCATAAAAATAATACCATCAACGCAAGTTGCACATTTCAATCGATCGATCTAAACAATTTTGTAAACCGTTAACCTTGACCTCCATATATCTGAGGATAATTCCCTTGATTTCCTCTCAAGTCTGAACCTCAAATTTCGGCAATAATTAATTAAACAATTGAATTGAATCTAGTACGTACGTCATACGACCGCCGATCAGACATGCAATTGTGTTCGAAATTGAAGAGAACGACCTCAACCTTGAGGGTCGTTCGAACTCGGTTTCGCCTTTTATGTCTAACAACGAATAATAAACAAAAAAAAAATAACGCTACTATACTGATATTTTTCGATCAATGCTTTTACTTACGTGTATGTATGTAGACGAGGGCCAATAACTACGAAGAACGTCTGTCTACCGGCTGCCAGTCAACCGTGATATTAACATGTTAATAATGTAACGATAAAATTGATTGCGATAAAGAGAGAGAGGGAGAAAAAGAAAGACTATAGAAAGGAAGTATCGCAGCAGCTCGCAACGTTGTTGCAATTGTCTGCGCGGATTGAGAAGCCTACGGACGTAATGAAATATATGGTTCGTTTCCTCGTTACGTAATTATTATTGATTGCGTTGCGTATATTTCTTTTCTATTATTTGTTTAACCTTTTTCGGTATTACGTATGTTAGTATGTACGTAGGTACGAAATGAAGGCTCGTTCAAGTCGTTTTTTTTTTAAATTTTCTTTTTTAAGTTGGCTATGCGTATGACATCAATGGAATTTGTAATCATAATTGGTGCTAAATTTAATAAAATTTAGTCCTATTACTAAATCAAGCAAATTGTCAAGTAGATCTCTATCAGTTATAACCTAAAATAAAACCGCACAGAAAATTTGAATAAATAAAAATGTCAAAATAATTATGAAATCTAACAACATTATAATTTAAACGTATTAAAATGTATGAAAGTATAAAAAAAATTTAATTTAAAAATATTAAAATATATAAACATTTATCATTTAAAAATATTAAAATTATAAATTTTTTATATTTTTATATAATTTAATATTTTTGAATGATAAATTTTTATATTTTTATATATTTTAATATTTTTAAATGATTTTTATATTTTAATATTTTTTAATGATAAATTTTTATATTTTTATATATTTTAATATTTTTTAATGATAAATTTTTATATATTTTAATATTTTTAAATGATAAATTTTTAAATTTTTATATATTTTAATATTTTTTAATGATAAATTTTTATATTTTTATATATTTTAATATTTTTTAATGATACATTTTTGTATTTTTATATATTTTTAATATTTTTAAATATATGGAAATATAAAAATTTATAATTCAAACATATTAAAATGTATGAAAGTATAAAAATTTATAATTTAAACATATTAAAATATATAAAAAGTTTGTCAGATTTGGCAAAGATAATGACAGCACCTATGTATATTGTGGGGAGAAGGATACTGTGAAGCATACTCTCTTTCAATGTCGGAGATGGGTAGATGTTCGTAAGCCAGTGTATACTGAACTGAGAATAGAAATGACACCGGAGAACTTAGTACAGGTTATGTTATCGTTTACACCCAGTGGTACGCACAATGTTCACATCAATTATGAAAAGTAAAGAAGATAAAGAGAGATAAGAGAGACAAATGAGTTGAGCATGACTATCTGAACTCTTAATCTTCC
This sequence comes from Holotrichia oblita, assembly GCA_023690525.1. NCBI lineage: Eukaryota > Metazoa > Arthropoda > Insecta > Coleoptera > Scarabaeidae > Holotrichia > Holotrichia oblita. Next base: position 4,197,329 of record CM043019.1, on the reverse strand, counting down.
TGTTAAAGTGAGGGAAGGGAGATGTAGGATGGGTTTAGCAAGTACAGCGAAGACACCTCAAACACCCTGATGTATGTCTTGTCCGATGATTCTAGGGTGTGTATCATGGCGGTTCAGACGGACCACTTGCCAGTTTGTGGGTTGGCTACGTCCGAAAAAAATTTTTCATGAAATTTTTTTATATTTTTATATATGTGTTTTAATATTTTTAAATATGTATATGAAAATATAAAAATTTATAATTTAAAAGTATTAAAATATACGAAAATATATAAATTTAAAATTCAAAGTCCGTATGATGTTGTACTCACATCTAGTTGCATTGAACGTAATGCATTGCATCGTGTTTGGCATAAGTATGTTAGATGAACTACTGTCATGCAGTATTTAATTGTCAAAATGCGGGCACAAGAAAAAAATTTATCTAACATACTTTTTTTACAAATATTAAAATTATGAAAATATAAAAATTTATAATTTAAACCTATTAAAATGTCTGAAAATATAAAATTTTATAATTTAAAAGTATTAAAATATATACGAAACTATAAAAATTTTTCATTTAAGGGTATTAAAATGTATGAAAGTATAAAAATTTATAATTTAAAAATATTAAAACAAAAATTTATTATTTAAACGTATTAAAATAAATATTAAAATATGAAAATATAAAAATGTATCATTCAAACATATTAAAATATATGAAAGTATCAAAATTTATAATATAAAAATATTAAAATAGATAAAAATATAAAACTTTATAATTTTAAAGTATTAAAACATACGAAAATATAGAAATTTATAATATATGAATATGAAAATATGTAAAATTATGAAAATTTTCAATTTAAGAATATTGAAATATATGAAAATATAAAAATTTATAATTTAGAAGTATTAAAATATACGAAAATATAAAAATAAATAAGAATACATATTAAAATATGTAAAATTATGAAAATTTTCAATTTAAGAATTTTAAAATATATGAAAATATAAACATTTATGATTTAAACGTATTAAAATGTATGGAAGTATAAAAATGTACAATTTAAACGTATTAAAATGTATTCAAATATAAAAATTTATAATTTAAAAGTATTAAAATGTATGAAAGTATAAAAATTTATCATTCAAACATATTAAAATATATGAAAGTATCAAAATCTATAATATAAAAATATTCAAATAGATAAAAATATAAAAATTTATAATTTTAAAGTATTAAAATATACTAAAATATAAAAATTTATAAAATAAGAATATTAAAATATGTGAAATTATGAAAATTTTCAATTTAAGAATATTAAAATATATGAAAATATAAAAATTCATAATTTAAACGTATTAAAAAATACAAAAATATAAAAATTTATAATATAAAAATATTAAAATATATTAAATTATGAAAATTTTTAATTTAGAAAATATTAAAATTTATAACAAAAGTTTTAAACGCGGAAGAAAGGGTGGCGACGCTGTCAAAGAAAATGTCAAATATAGGTGGGCCTAGTAGTCTCAAGCGCAAGGTACTGAATGAGGTGATACACTCCATTGTGTTATATGGCTCGCCGCGTTTTAGAAACGAAGGTCTAACGAAATATAATGGAGAAATTGCAAAGAAAAGTGCTAATACGAGTTGCGTCGGCATTCCGTACGACGTCCACCGTGGCGCTTCAAGTCGTAACGTCAATTCTCCCAATAGACCTTCTGTCATACGAAAGAAAGCTTATCTAGGCAAATGGTGGACCCGAGCGTCGCTCTACCTGCATGGGCGAAATCGTATTCTATTCTTATTGAAAATAGACAAAAAAATTTACAATAGTACAGTATTGTGTGACAGCTGTCAAACTTGTTCTACCAATTTTGACAGTTGTAATTAAAAAAAAAGGAGTTTTATCAAATTTAATTGCATAGTGGCAAGAAATTATAGAAGTATGTTTATTACACATTTATTAACCTTCAATACGTAAAAATATTTCATATATGTATCTATATAGAAAAAAAGCTGGTCGTATGTAAATGTTAACTCTAGATTGACATTTACTTCTTTATTATAGTATATAATGAATGAATAATTTTATTTAGACGCGTAGCGTAATTCATAATATATTTTCAAGTTATAAATTATATCACCTTGATACTCAGAAAATTTAATTCGTATAATAAACGCAAATCGTGTATACATACAGTCATATATTTGTTTGCGAAATAAACTACCAATAAGTTAGTAATCACGTAGGCGTGCAGATATCAGATTCTCGCACACATAAAGTTAAGTTTATGAATGAAACGATGAATAGACAGGTACCGACGATGTTGGAGTGGGCATATGCATACGTATACGTATGATACAACAAAAGAAATGAAGAATGACATTGACTCATCCACAAACTAGGCGGAAATTGTAACGTAGAAGATAAATATTTTAATTCGAAACCGCAGCAAAAAGGAAGGGGTGTGTCAGCTGATGATGCGTCTTTGTATATGTGTAACAAAAAGTATGATTTTTTCGGGAAAATCTTCCCAAGAAGAAGATTTGGAATATTATTTATTTATAATGACGTTTACTACTATGTATTAGATGATACTAAATAGTGATTCAACAATTTTTTTTTGATTCCATTGAAGGAAATGCCTGAACAATGGCTTGGTTATGATGATTCATTTTATTGCCGTTTAAATTTAATGATTTCCAACTAAAGCTGGCTGAATATGTAACACGTAATTTACTTTAATGTTTAATTAATTATTGTATGTAGTATGATTCGATGGATTTTTCTAATTATTGTATTTTTTCTGTTTTGTTACAGCAGGTACGTTTCGACTTCACGTCTTTTGTTGGTTGAATATAGCGGTAAGTACTGACGTAGATACATATTGTGTAGTCATTATTAGAGTCGGCAGAGAGGGGCAAGTTTCAGTGCAGTGATTACCAACCTAATGTCTATTTTCAACAAGAATGGAATACGATTTCGCCTGTATTATGTTCTAATCTCTTAATATCGGGGATAAGTCTTTTTGTTCACTATACCTTCGTGGTGTTCTTGTCATTTTCTAGTGTCCAGACACAGATAAATCAATTTAACACCAGTCTTTCGATACCATTCGACGACGAAGCCTCCATTTTGGAGCAAAATATACTATTATTAGACGAATAAACTGTGAAGTTAATTGTACGTAGCAAATTCAGTACATTAGCGACGTTGATTCTCATGACTTCAAGAACCATTTTTCGACAGCCAAATTGCGAAACGTACTCGTCGTTAACAAACTTGAAAACTGCAAGTACTAACTTGCCTTGTTAGATAGATACTTACTTACGATTTGTACACATCAATAACAATAAGTAATATTATTTACATATATACCTACATACTTACATATGTACTTATGTAGGTATAATATATTTTAATATCTTTATATTTTTATATATTTTATTATTTTTATATTATAAATTCTTATATTTTCATATATTTTAATATTTTTAATATAATTTTTTTATAATTTTATATATTTCAATATTTTTATATTATAAATTTTTATATATTCATACATTTTGATCCGTTTAAATGATAAATTTTTATATTTTCCTATATTTTAATACTTTTGAATTATAAATTTTTATATTTTAATACGTTTAAATTATAAATTTATATATTTTCATATATTTTAATATGTTTAAATGATAAATTTTTATTTTTTTATATATTTTAATATTTCTAAATGATAAATTTTTTTATTTTCATATATTTTAATAATTTGAAAATATAAATTTTTATACTTTTATACATTTTAATACGTTTAAATTATAAATTTTTATATTTTCATATAATTTAATATTTTTAAATTAAAAATTTTCATAATTTTATATATTTCAATATTTTTATATTATAATTTTTTTAGATTTTCATATATTTTGATCCGTTTAAATTATAAATTTTTATATTTTCGTATATTTTAATACTTTTGAATTATAAATTGTTATATTTTAATACGTTAAATTATAAATTTATATACTTTCATACATTTTAATACGTTTAAATTATAACTTTTTATATTTTGATATATTTTAATATACTTAAAATATAAATTATTATATTTTCATATATTTTAATAATTTGAAAATATAAATTTTTATACTTTTATACATTTTAATACGTTTAAATGATAAATTTTTATATTTTCATATATTTTAATAATTTGAAAATATAAATTTTTATATTTTTATACATATTAATACGTTTAAATTATAAAGTTTTATATTTTGATATATTTTAATATATTTAAAATATAAATTATTATATTTTCATATATTTTAATAATTTGAAAATATAAATTTTTATACTTTTATACATTTTAATACGTTTAAATTATAAATTTTTATATTTTCATATATTTTAATATTTGTAAAATATAAATTTTTATATTTTCATATATTTTAATAATTTGAAAATATAAATTTTTATATTTTTATACATTTTAATACGTTTAAATTATAAATTTTTATATTTTCATATATTTTAATATTTGTAAAATATAAATTATTATATTTTCATATATTTTAATAATTTGAAAATATAAATTTTTATATTTTTATACATATTAATACGTTTAAATTATAAATTTTTAATTTTTTATAAATTTTAATATTTCTAAATAATAAATTTTTATATTTTAATATTTTTAAAATATAAATTTTTATACTTTTATATATTTTAATACGTTTAAATTATAAAATCATCAAAACGGTGTGCAATAAGATACGCATCGAGACGCTATTAATCCAAATTGCTAACTATACGAGATTTGCTGACAAGGGTATGCTTTCCCAATCCTCAATCATCATTTTTATTGGAGTGCTTGCGAACACGTAAGTCAAGTGAATTAATTCGTGGTTTCAATCGCAAATCATATCCAAAACGTGTAAAAACCTTAACCTTTAGATTAATTTGTTAAATTTGTTTGAAAAAATGTAATATTTCGCTTTGTTTACTAGACATCTATAACATCTGCAGTGACAGAAAAATATTTACGTTTAAACTAATAACTAAAACGATAATAAATAAACAGTTACAACGGCGAAGCAAAAACTAACACTTACCAACATTATTTACTGTAATAATCTTAACATAAACGCCTAACAAAAAGCTGCAGAAGAAAACGAATTATGTCAGACGCATAATTATTCACGAATCGTTCCACACTGTCACTTTTATTGCTAACATTTCCCAAGGTCGTCGGTATATATTCTCGCAATTTACAAATTTGCCACCCAACATGTGTATGTATCTACGCTGTATCGTACTTGCATACATACATTTTATTATTTAATTACATCATCGTGGATGTTTACTATAAAATGCATCATATAATATGAATAGATCGTCACTTATTCCGGGTTAATTTCATCAAGCGGCGATACGGTTTCCGCGAATAAATCCGTCAATGATTAATCGTTGTACAATAGTTAGACTGCATAGACGAAACAAACTCTATATATCTAGTAAAAAGAGATTGGATCTGACTATTTACCAAAACTGACCCGGGACAACAATGAAAATGTTTAGCGTGGCGAATTTCACAGTATGACTTGCGATATTGGTTGTTTGATTCTTGTACATATTTTTTTCATTTGTAAAGACTGAATGGCTCAAATTAAACAGAAATTAACTTAACTAATTAGCTATGAAAACAATGTGCTATCGCGATAATTTGTTTGCGTGACGTTTCTTTAAGATTTTATAATCTCTTCTTAAAGTTTGGTTCCCTTAATTGAATGTGTACGAGGATGGTCCGATAAATACTTAGCCTACGAAAGAAAAACAAAAATTTTGGAAAAGTGAGTTCGATACATTTGACCCAGCGATGCTCCAACTTCTTTAACCCGTCTGAAAAATACATTCTGTAAAGAAGGCCTCCGTGGCGGCGATAACCTCCTCATTTGACTCAAATTTCCGCTCGGCAAGTAATTTTTTCAAATTTGGAAACAAAAAGAAGTCTAACATGCTTATTAAACAACAATTTACTGTCGAACAGAACACCCAAATCGTTAATCTCAAAAGCAATAGATAGTTTGATGATCAAGGATGTTATATGGGAAGTTATAGACAGTTTTGTTTCTAGCGAAATTTACAATCACAATATTTTTGAAGGCGATGTTGCAGATTGAATCGGTCACTTGTTGATTTAATTTCCTTAAATACTTTGAGGTCATTTGCATATAATAAGAATTTGGAGAAATGAAAACAAGAAGTTATATCGTTAATATATCTGTAGTAAAAAGTAGTGGTCCCAGATGCGAGGCTTGCGGCACTCCGGACGTAACGTGAAGCATATCCGAAGTGAAACAGTCCAAACTAACCGCTCGTTTTCGGTTTCGTACGTAGGACATGATTCACCGGATACGATCGCCATGAATTCCCGTGCGGATTGGTTTTCTCAATTTCTCAAGACAAGTACAAGGTGATCGTAAACAATTGATTCCAGAATCTTCGACAAAATCGACAACAGTGAGATCGGAAGATAGTTCTCAACCAACTGACGCCTGTTAGATTTAAATCACACTCATGTAGAAATAGAGCTCGAATGCCATTAGGACCCGCATCCTCGCGCATTTTCAGATCATTCAAACTTTTCAAAACTTCAAGAATAGTAATTGAAAAATTCTAACTGCCAGATTACGGGACAAAAACAATCAGCAAAGACAGAACAAAAATATTTGTTAAAAATATTGTGTATCCCTAGCTTCATCGTTCGAAACTGAAACCATCTTAACAACTGATCTTGCTATAATGGGAGCAGACTTCCGGAGGTGGAGACTGACACTAAATACTAACAGGACAGAGATAACTCCAGGGCTTCCTTGATGATAGATTATTTCAACACAACAAACATCCAGATCCAATGTGAGCTAGGAGTCGAATATATAAATTAAATGGGACGACTACCTTTGCGGAATCCAGGACTTGGATTCTTCTATCGCGGTGTATAGCTCGGGCGTAAAGCGGTCAGCTAGTAAAACTGTTGGTTCACGCCGGAGTTGAGACGTTTTTTTTTTTTTAATTTTTTTTATTGATTTGTTTTTTTTAATTGCGGTAACAGTAATAATAAGTAGCTATATTACATTATTTATTTAATAAATAGAATAAAAGATTGTAAAATGCACTCCAAAAACCAATTTATTTGGAAATAGCTATCGTCACTACTTTTAATTTCATCTCAAGTGGCACAATATCATAATCTCTTTTCTGCTTTGCTTTCGGCTTTCAGTAGTCTCTATTGTTGTCAGAAGTTGACGTCCCAACTTCTTCGCAGACATTCTCTGTATCTATTTCGCCCTCAGCAATCAGATCTTTAACGTCAAAAAATTGAGTCGTTATTGGAAATATTTTTTCTGCATTGTGATTGCTCGTCGCATCGGTACCGATTCCGAAGAATGAGATGGATTTCATACTCAAAACATATTGTGATAAAGAATAGGGTGCCAAAATGTGTTTAATGATAGCAGTTGCTTTAGTCCTGGCCGTAGATTGTTTGGCTGCTATTTTCGAATCTGGATAGGTACATTAAAAGGAATCAAGTTTGCTCGAACAGTCCAGTGATTTAAAAGATTGATGATGGTTAATTACCTTGTATGCTTGTTCATTAGAATCAATCCTGACACAGAAACTATCTATTTTTCGTGACGATGATGCAGATGACATTTTGGTTCTGTGTCCAGTTGTCTCATTATGATGTTTGATATCACCCTTACCGCCATGGCTCACTGAAATATAAATCTTGTCCTTCCCTTCTTAATAAAATACCACTCCTTGGTGTAGTCATCGTTGAAGTGACATTTTCTTTTAGGTTTTGCCATTATTTATTTTTAGAGGATATCGAAAAATGGGCAAAGAACGATTGTTAAATATCTTTAGAGCATGTAAAAAAAAAGAATTGGAAATCGGTGAAAAAATGTAGGCTGTAGCCGGTTTTGATTTTTTTCTCTCAGTTTGGAACCACTGTGCGGCGCCGCTCTCCACCCCTCCCTCACTCAACTCAAGTTTCCGATCGCTACCAGTCGATCAGTAAAACAGATCTCTAAAGCTAGTTACCTCACTAATCTATTTGCTCGCTAGATGGCGCCGGGATCAAAACTGTGGTTAACACCTGACAAGCTTTCCTTGTTAGACCAACCACTATCGAATGGCTCCCCATATGAAACCGTATCCGGCCTCTTCGTCGAGAATTTAAACGAATGCAAGATAATCTTGATCTCTTGTGAGATAGAATACTACGCGATTGCTGAAGGCAAAACCTTATTGGGGACAGACATGATTGACTCGTGGGCACGTGATTGGATAGAGACTCGACTTCTACATTGCCAAAATCTATGGGATGTATAAGAAGGAAACCCACCCCTCGCCTTCGATCAACAACGAAAAATATGGATATGACTATTAACGGGGGTACTCACCAATCATGGATGATGCGCCGACTTTTTGGCTCCATGGATGATGGGGGCAAGACTCCATCTCCAAATATGTGGAGGTAGCATGCACTCGGATAACGACAGATACCTCGGCAAAATTAATTGTAAATCTGTGGCTACCCAAATCGCATTTGTTAAACCATGTCAACTCGAAGACGACGTAAATCTAATGTGACACAAGGCTAGATAAGCGTATTATACATCTCACATACTAACCATACCTTCGCGTACGTAAGATATATGCATAACACCTTGTTATCGCTTTGATGATTCGTGACTATTGATGATGATACATTTCAAAGCTTAAATTTCCATATACAAATGTGACACGGCCGTCCACCGTTACATTATGTATAAATAGGAAACCGATGCGCTAGGATCGCATTACACGATCACAATGCGTAGATATTGACGCACACCCAGTCTTATTGCAACGATGCACGTATTGCCAAAAAAAAAAAAAATTTAGACTGCGTGGAGCCGCACATGTAAACGCAGTCTTATCCGAGAAACGCGAACGAATTTATTACGATGAAGAGCATTTATGCACGTGCAATTACGTACCAGTTCTTGGACGCAATTCGTATAAAATAAACGTGCGTAGAAGAACAAAGAAAAATGTAGGATTCGATCGTTTAGCCGAAAAAATTCCATTGAATGGTTTTAAAGTCGATTAGGTAGAAATTTAAATGCACGAATCTAATTAAAAGTTTTTAGTCATCGGTTAAGTATGCGAACGATCCATCAATAAACAACAATACTTTCGCGTGAGGCTAAATATTTTAATGAATTTAAAACGAGCATTTGCGTCCGTATCCTCATTAATAATCGTCGGTTAAATAGGGGGCTGGTACGATCGACGAATAATAATCCTATAAACGTAAACATCGCAATACAATATCTAATTCTAACAATGAATTTCCGACATTCGATAGATTAAAGGTTATCGAGAAGAATATATAATAATATAATGTTTTAGTAGGAAACGTACGGATCAACGCAATTACTATACCAACAACTAAATTAATCTGATGTCGTAATTAAATAATAATTTGTGTATTAGAAAGTTGACCTTGACGTCGTTGAAACACATGTTATGTATTATGAATAATAAATAAATTAGAACTACTGTTTATTGTATATGAATTGAATAAAATTAGAATAAATTTGTTTGCTTTGCGTTTGTGGTTGGGAGATTATGATGGTCCTAAGCTCTCTGCTCTCTGATCTCAAGCACAAGCCCTCATAACAAATTTCTTCCCATTCACAACATAGTGCCTCCTCTGAAAGGGTGAACTTCTTGTATTGATCACCGGTGTCTTGGTACCAAAGATTGCATAAATATTTGGATTCATCAGTGAAGAGTACTAACTTCCTGCCTTCTGTCCAATTGACATGCTCTCTTGCCCCCCATTCTAATCTTAGTTGTTTGTGAGTCAATGGTACATCACCAAAAAGTCTTCTAGAACGTAAATTTACATCACACACACGGAGAAAATATTTCTTAATTCAAAGAAAACTGCTTTAATTTAAAGAAATCCCTCTTTTCAATACGAACAAGTAAGTAAACACAAAAGTAAATAGTAAATTATCAGCTATTAATATTATTTCATATTGAAACTAAAGAATTCCTGTAAGGATATTTTAATATCTTTATATTTTTATATATTTTATTATGTTTTATTATAAATTTTTTATTATTTTAATACGATTAAATTATAAATTTTTATATTTTTCGTGTAAATGATAAATTTTTATATTATAAATTTTTATATTTTAATATTTTCAAATTAAAAATTTTTATAATTTTATATATTTCAATCCGTTTTTATAAATTTTAAATTTTTTATATTTTAATACTTTTAAATGATAAATTAAAAATTTTTATATTTTCATAGATTTTGATCCGTTTAAATTATAAATTTTTATATTTTCGTATATTTTAATACTTTTAAATGATAAATTTTTATATTTTCATATATTTTAATATTTTTAAAATGTAAATTTTTATGTTTTCATATATTTTAATATTTTTATATTATAAATTTTTATATTTTCATAGATTTTGATCCGTTTAAATTATAAATTTTTATATTTTCGTATATTTTAATACTTTTATATTATAAATTTTTATATTTTAATACATTTTAATACGATTAAATTATAAATTTATATACTTTTATACATTTTAATACGTGTAAATGATAAATTTTTATATTTTCATATATTTTAATATTTTTAAATTAAACATTTTCATTATTTTATATATTTCAATATTTTTATATTATAAATTTTTATATTTTCATACATTTTGATCCGTTTAAATTATAAATTTTTATATTTTCGTATATTTTAATACTTTTAAATGATAAATTTTTATATTTTAATACATTTTAATACGATTAAATTATAAATTTATATACTTTTATACATTTTAATTCGTGTAAATGATAAATTTTTATATTTTCATATATTTTAATATTTTTAAATTAAACATTTTCATTATTTTATATATTTCAATATTTTTATATTATAAATTTTTATATTTTCATAGATTTTGATCCGTTTAAATTATAAATTATTATATTTTCATATATTTTAATAATTTGAAAATATAAATTTTTATACTTTTATACATTTTAATACGTTTAAATGATAAATTTTTATATTTTCATATATTTTAATAATTTGAAAATATAAATTTTTATATTTTTATACATATTAATACGTTTAAATTATAAATTTTTATATTTTCATATATTTTAATAACTTGAAAATATAAATTTTTATATTTTCATATATTTTAATATTTGTAAAATATAAATTTTTATATTTTCATATATTTTAATAATTTGAAAATATAAATTTTTATATTTTTATACATATTAATACGTTTAAATTATAAATTTTTATATTTTGATATATTTTAATATATTTAAAATATAAATTATATTTTCATATATTTTAATATTTTTAAATTAAACATTTTCCTTATTTTATATATTTCAATATTTTTATATTATAAATTTTTATATTTTCATATATTTTGATCCGTTTAAATTATAAATTTTTATATTTTCGTATATTTTAATACTTTTTAAATGATAAATTTTTATATTTTAATACATTTTAATACGATTAAATTATAAATTTATATACTTTTATACATTTTAATACACGAAAATGATAAATTTTTATATTTTCATATATTTTAATATTTTTATATTATAAATTTTTATATTTTAATATTTTCAAATTATAAATTTTTATATTTTCATAGATTTTGATCCGTTTAAATTATAAATTTTTATATTTTCGTTTATTTTAATACTTTTGAGTTATAAATTTTTATATTTTAATACTTTTTAATACGTTTAAATTATAAATTTATATACTTTCGTACATTTTAATACGTTTAAATTATAAATTTTTATATTTTCATATATTTTAATATGTTTAAATGATAAATTTAAAAAGCCATTCATCACCAGTAATCCAAAGACATTGTGTTTAAATCGCGAACGAGTCAAAGTATTCCATTCCTTCGGCAGCCTATTGAAAACCTTAATTGCAAGAACCTGTAGGGACTGTTGAAATAAAGTTAACCTAGACCTAGGAGTGGCTATCTCGCTTCGACGTCTAGTATTGTATTCGTGTTTATCTGTATTTGATTGATTGCTATCAAGGCAGGGCAGTCTCTAATTATCCCTAACACTGCGGCCCACTGGGCCTATTGTGTTATTCCTGCCTTGATTCCGTTTTACTCAAACCGGTTAGTTCCCTCGATCAGGTTTAGAAGCCTATTTGATAAATATTTCTCCACTGGTAGATCAAATGCGCTTTGCAAACTAACCCTACGTTGACTTAGTGTCACGCATTCGAAGATGATATGAAAGGCTGTTTCCTCCTCCTCATTGCAGAGTCTGCATAGGGGTTCATCTTTATAGATCCCCATCTTGTGCAGATGACCTCTTAGACAGCCGTGTCCTGTTAATAGACATGTCACTGCCCTAAGCTGAGTCCTGTTTAATGCAAGTAAGTCAGCAGTTAGTCGTTGTGACGGTCGTTCCATCATCCGTTTGCTGTGTCTTTGTCCAGCTACATGGTTCCAATTTAGTTGGTGTTGTTTTATAATCCACTCATTAATTGCACCACGTACTGCACTCTTTGTGATACCCAGACCTAGCTCCGGCCCGGTGAATTTAATTTGGGAACCTTCCCTCGCTAGCTGGTCTGCGGTTTCATTGCCTGCTATGCCCCTGTGTCCCGGCACCCACGCCAAGGTGACCTTGTTGTCTCTGGCCAGGACAGTTAGGTTTTGCAGACACTCCCATACTAGTTTGGAGGCTATGTAATAAGACGCTAGAGCCTTTAAGGCTGCCTGACTGTCAGAGAGAATACAGATCGCCTGCCCTCGCGGTTGGCGGCGTAGTTTGTATTTAGTTGAAAGTTGGTATAATTGTCAAAAACGTAGAGAGCAAGCTCAAGGATAAAGATGCAAGGCAAAGTAAGTAATTTGTGACTAATGCACGCCGATCTCCAAGACTCTGAAGGTTTTAGGTCGGTCAAACAACGGATAATACGTTTCTGGCCAATGAAAACATCCCTAGCCATGGTTGAATTCCCCCAAAAAATAATTCCATAGGACAGCCTATTAAAAACATAGGCGTAGTACATGCCAAACATCTGCTGACGCGTCAAGATAGACTTTAAATTTCGAAAAAAGAAACAATGGGCTTTCCAATTATTCAGAGACCGATTCACCCATCATCCTAAGAATTTTGTTAGACCCGCATTGTTAAGTCCTTTATTATTTAAAGATAAGTTTAAGTAAAGGCATGGGCTGGAGTTGATAGGGGTGGAAACGTAAGTGAGTGCTTTTATCTTCATTGAGCAGAAGCTCATTCATTGTAAACCATGAATACACGTTGCTTAACAAGTCATTGCGGGTGTTGGCCAAAATATCATCATCCCCGCCCGTCACCACCAAAGCAACATCATCCGCATATAAAGTAGTTGAAACTTTGTCTAGGTTCAATAGGAAATCGTTAATAAATACTAGAAAAAGTACAGGACGCAGTATCGATCCTTGAGGAACCCAATATTACTAATCAAAACATCAGAAGCAAAATATTTTATTTACATATTGAGCTCTATTATTTAGAAATGATTCAGGCTGCATTACGAATTGCGGCCATTGAAACACAGCTTCTGTGTTGTCCTGATGCAACAACACACTACGTTTGAATTTAATAGCAGCATAATATTACTCAATTATAGTCTGACCACTCACGTGATCAAAAATCTTTAAGTATAATTCCTTTGGCATCACAGGAAACTGTTGCATGAAACTTTCGAGGGGGTGGTGAACCCTTATTCTACCGTTTTGATTCAAGATTATAATGGTGAACTCAGTGGATGAAAGTCCACAATAACGAATCTAGCTAGGAAGTGTTCAGGATTTCGCTTAATGATGGCCAAATTCGCCTCTGAAGTAACCTGTCGAAGGCGGTTTCGCTTTGGCGTCAACATTTTCGGTAACCCATCCTGCAGCCACCTCTTTAAGACTTAATTCTTTATATAAAATGGGTTATACGCTACCTATTGAAAAGTCACAAGTCTAAGCTATGAATTTAACAGTGATTTCAGAACCATGTCATGGACCAGTGTCCCAGCGTTTGTACGATTTAATGCGAGCAAAGTCTGGGCTGCGTCACTTCTTCGATTAATCTTAATTTATTTTGGTTGCAGCGTCCTGTATTCAACTAATCGCAGTTCTACGTGAGCCGGGAACTGAATTATAA